>CAIGRH010281961.1:25000-65929 GCA_903798295.1 Fraxinus nigra
ACTATATATGTAATATATTAGCTGTCAGCAAGGCAGGTCCGCTATAAAGCCTACCGGCCAGAAAGTCCTCAAGAACGAGAAAGCCGACCAAAAGACTATTCCATAACCGACTCTTGTTGCCGAATCGAGGGGGCTTGGCTGGTACCAGGCTCTAAAAGAGTTTTCTTCGAGCGAGCGGTCTTTCTATCTTTTTGGGTTGCATGCCCAAGGCAATGTTTTTTGTAGATTGAGATGGATTGATCTTCGCTATCGTGCCTCCTCTTTGTACCAGTTGATGCTGCGGCAGTGCTTAATATGAGTTTGCTCCTGCCCCAGACAGCTTCGAGGTTCCCATCGATCGATTAGAGAGGTTTCAATCACTGAACTTGCTTATGCTCCCCTTTGATCGAGTGCTATTTCTATAATATAAAAAAGATTGAGTAGGAAATTTTTGAATTGGCTTCAATCGAGATTGCCTCGGCTTCTTAGGCACATGAGGAACCGACCTAACATCTTTTCAATCGAAATCCCAATCAAAGACAAGTTCTACCAAGGCCAGGATCTGAAAGAGAAGATTCACTTTCCGAAATTCCAAGTGACATGATTCCTTCAGAAGCTAAAGTTGAATGATCGAAGTCTCCTTTAGGTTCAGTCGAAGAGATCGAAGCGAAGTCATAAATTCAACCATTCGAATGGTCTCCCCTAAGACTGACCTCTTTTCCAAATGAACCGAACCTCGATACCACATTCATCAAAGAGATATGGCCATCTCTCTAGGTTGCATAACCCTTTAGATCGTTCTATTCGTGCTTGAAAAACGACCCCATCGGTCCGCTCCTTTTAATGGAAATTCTTAGCCGTCCTCCGAGGGTTAAGACCCCATAATAGATCAGATCGTGAACTCTTTCAGACCCTTAGTTTCACTTGGTTGGGGCAGAGTTTCAGCCTTCCTTCCACCGAATATAAAAAACCTTAGAGCTGCCTAACCTGCTGACATCCCGGCGAAGAGAGTCATTATTTGTGTCACATCTTCGAATTCGAGAGAAGGCTCTCCTGTTATCTCTCAAATTATAGGCATTGAAGCGATCGAGCGAGAGAAAGAAAGAAAATGCACACGCCCCTCATTCGCCCTTTACTAATATAATAGAAGGTAAGGCAAAAGCGAGAGTGAAACTACGAGCTAAAAGCAGGCGTGCCCTATTATAAGATAATATGATACCATCCCCCACCTTTGGCGCACTTGTTTGATGAGCTAAGCCTAAGCGCCCTATAAGTCAAAAGCTAGCCTTACAACTAAAAGCAAGGTCGAAATCAATCCCTCTTTTTCCTGTGCTTTACTAGTAGGGCTAATGAACGACCCTTTGATCTATGTCGTTCCAAGTTCAGCCAGGTCTGATTAGTTGTTCAAAAATGAGTGGAGCGAAGGACCGCGGTCATACTTTTAAACGAGATGACCTGAGACCTGGGGCGATTGATCGATTCCCCCGTTGACTCGAATTCTTCGTTCCCGAAGGATACCAGTACCAGACTAATAGAATCGTCGAGCACTATAATCCGACGGGCCGACCTAGTGATAGGAAGAGAAAGAGCAGATCGCAACTCGCAACTGGCGAGCGATCTATTGGCTCTCTGTTAGAGGAACCCGAAAGGCGAATTCAGGCACAATCTAAGGATTGATAGATCGATTGGAGATTGATTGAGTGCCCTATTAGAGAAGGCCGATGGGTAGACCCAATATCTATCAGTACTCGCGATCTGGGGAGTACCCAGGGAACTCATAAGGCCTCTACATTGAGGGAAAACCTGCTCTACGTGAAAAAGGAGACGTGCACTTTTGCATAACCTCTGTTTTCCTTGGGCATTGGAACAATCACAAATGTAGGAAGGAACTGGTTGATATAAGAAGATCTCTGACCATATGGTCTTAAGTTGAGTATAGTACTAAGCAATAGTCATATCCCACTAACTAAGATTTGGAACTTCTTATTCAAGCTGGAATATCTTAGCTTCATTTCCTCTGGAATAAAGATCATGGAGATAAGACCATACCTATTTAACCGATGCCATAAACATCAGACTGGTAGCAATTGTGGGCTCAATTGCATTGAGAAGCCATGACATGACCAGCGGATTTGTGGCACTCCAGTCAGCCATCTTGGTATCACTCATATTGGGGATCTCAGAGACAGAAGGACAGCGGGCTGATCCATGAAGCTCCATAAACGCTTTCCTCCAATGAACAAACAAAGCGAGCGAGCCCAATGCAAAGAACTCAAGTGAGGAGATCTGGTTACCTTTTATAATACGTAATACGAGGAGGCAATGAATATAGAATGGTTGTATACCGAGGCAATGCTATTATTCTTTTTAGCCAAAAGCCTATTCTTTATGGTGTGCCAGTTGCTGATCATAATCCCTAAAAATAGAGGTAAACGGGACGGAAAGTAAATCAGATAAGAAGATAAGGGGCGAGAGGTAGCGGTTCCGTGGTTTTTCGGGTAGAGGAGATCACTATGAAGAATAAAAGGCATCAGAAGAGGTTTTTATCCCAATAGGGAGCATTTGGGAACTCCTTTCTATCCTTGTCCCTTGCCGGCTAGAGCCATGGAGCTAAAGGAAGATTCTTTTTTCGCTTATGACTTAGTCCTGACCAAGCAAGGCCTCTTTTAGATTGACTGTTGGCAGATCGAGATTGAAAGCCAGTAGCAACGAAGTGCTTTCACCTCTTGTAGTAGATCCGTCTAGTCGACGATCCTTATTTCTTGCTGTCTAGTCTCCCTTTCTTCGCTTGTGAAGAAGCTTGGCTAGTTCTTTTTTTCGGACATTCTGTTCATCCTTTTTTTCCTTTATAAGGTGAGCTTCAATGCCCCTAGTCAGGAGGCGAGCGCTAAAAGCGCGCTGAGTGGCCTTTTTCGTGCTTTTATTATCGCTAGTTTAGTTTGGAGCTGTTAGGAAAGAGCCTGCGTTACTGTTTATTTTATTTGCCTTAAACACCGCGCTATTGAGCGTATAGAGCTTTTTAGAGTTGAGCTAAGGGGGCCCGAACCTGCTCTTGCTCTTTGGGGTTCATAATTGTCTGTGGGGTGGATATGGAATTTTTCTTTAAGCTGGCGTATGTCCTTTAGTTCAAGAAGGTGGACACGGCATTGCTCTAGATGAGGATAGATGCGTATGGTATAGGAATCGGGAAGAGAAGATCAAAACCTTCCACTCCAGTTTTTAGGACCACATAGACAGTATGCCCCGATTTCGTTTAGGACAGAATTTCTTGGTACCGTTCGTTTTGCGGTTAGTGTCAAGGTGGCAATGACACCTTTTGTATAGCGCCTTTCTTTCTCGTCTTTATGTTTTTTCCCCTTACGCGAGACGCTGCCGAGTCCTTCCACAAGACAGAGATTCATCATGGCAAGGGCATATCGACGTGCATGACCCATCTGCACTAAAGCGCTTAATGTTTACAGCTAGGTTCGCATTTGGCTTAAGTAGCCGAGTGGTCGCTTCCACTATAACGCTTGCCTACCTGAGAGATAGCGGTATTCGGTTTTCTGTAGTGATCGCTGTCACCATACTCGCCTAGCTAATCCGATATTGGCATCTAGGAGTAGTGCTGCCATAAGAGAGTGCTGCAAGCCCTCTCTCACGGAAGACCTCCTAATTCGTTTTACACGATCATCAGAAGGTGACGATGAAAGAGGCCCACGAGCCCCGCCGTATCAAGGCGTACATCCGTGTGATCGAGACTCTACGAAACTATACGATACCGCTGAAAGCAGAAACCGTAACTAGCACAATTCCTTGCTTCTTAACTTAATAAGGCTAAAAAAAGGGTAATGTAGAAATGATTGAAAAAAGGACTAACCCCCCCTTTCGGAATCCACTCGAACGGAAGCTTGGTAAACTTTTGTTAAGTTAAAGCTAAAACAAGATATAGAATAGAATCTCACGGTTCTAGAACAGCAGCGGCTTACCAGCTGCTGAAAGCGGTTCCGGGTCACCACTCGGGCAACTGACTGATCAGGGTCTGTCTCTCCAATGAATGGTTCTGCTCCTGTATTTTTCCCTAGCTATTGTTGCTTATACTCGGGTCGATCGGCCATAACCACTTCCAGCAGGAATCGCTACAACCAACGTTCTTTAATTCGGTAATCTAATGGAGGGGGAATGGTCGCCGGTGGGTCATTCGCTAGATCGAGATCGTAATCAACCGCATTGCACGAACTGCATCATAGATAGAGATCGAGGTACCAATCGACTGCATCTCTTTCCGGCTATTCAATAAAGTAGATGAGGGGAGTCCACTCCATACGCATCCACCCCGGGAGAAGGGTTTTGATCAACCAACCACGCCCATTATATATACCCCTCTCGATCCACCAATAGTGGGCATGGAGGATGGGGAAAGAAGATCAGACTCGGTTGACTTACTCACTGCCGGCGAATTCCAGAGATCGCATTATTAACTAGACAGGCATGCATGGAAAAGAGGATTAAGTTGACGGATAGTTTCTTAAATGCTCTACTTCTAGGCGGAAAGACATCGCGAGTCACGGGCGAGGAACCATTCTCCTCACCGGAGATTTAGTCAGTTAGGTTTCACCCGAGTGACGGGATGGCACCCAATAGAGAAGGGGACCTCTAGTTAGGCAAGCACTGATGAGGGGGGCGTGTGGGTTAGTCCTTTCTGGTTCCCGCGAAACTAAGGTAACCACCGCAGAGCAGAGGAGTCCACTGTGACAGCCACCTTCCTATGGCCCTCCATCCATGCTATCATCAAGCCATGGTACAGGGACCATAATTCAGCAGCTGTAACTGAGCATATTCCGAGGTTTAGGCCAAAGAAATGCTGGTGAAGGTTGTGAGGGATGAGTTGCTCCCACACTGGCCTTGCCATAGGGCAGTCCCTTAGAATGTGTAGGCAGTTTTCCACTGGGAATCCACAGCTTTTGCACGAGCAATCAGTGGTTAAGTGCCTGGTAAGACGCACTTTATTTGTTAACAATCTGTCTTGTCTGGCTAGCCAAAAGAAGTGCTTTAGTTTAGGCGGGATCTTACCCTTCTAGAGACTCACCCACTATGCCTCTTCATCACAACTGGCTTCTTCCTCCAAGAGATCATATGCAGCTTTTGAATGGAAATTTGCCATTATTGGACCCTTTCCAGCTCATAGTATCTGGGCAGCTGTCCTCTGTGGATATATGGATGGCACGTATACATTTGATCACATCTTCAGGTAACCAATGAGAGAAGCTTTCCTAGTTCCAACTGCCTCTTCCATCTGTGTAGTCCCAGATTTGAGAGTCCATTTCCTCAGCTGGTATAGTGCCCAAAGCGCAGGCTAACAACGGTTGGTCCCCTATCCATAGATCTTTCCAGAACTTTCTTGTTTTCCCATCTCCCACAATCCACTTAGTTCCTTTCTTCAGCAACTCTTGACCCCTGAGAACGCTCCTCCATGTATATGAAGAGTTAGAAGTGGCCTTGCATTCCAGCAAACTTGAATTCTTTGGATACTTTCCTTTTAGCACTGCAGCCCATAATGAGTCTGGTTCAGAGAGGATTTTCTGTCCCATACGTGCCATTGAGGCAGTGTTGACCTTGCTCATGCTCCTTAGGCCTAGGCCCCCTTCCCTTTTTTTCTTTACACACCTTATCCCAAGCCACTAAATGTTTCCTCTTTTTGTTATCCTTGTTCCCCCACCCACACAAATCTGCAGTTCCTCCTATCTATTTCCTGGTTTATGGCTTCCGGAATACGCGTTGTTTGCTATGGTGTATACAGGTATAGCAGAGGTTACAGACTGAACCAGCAATGTTCTTCCAGCCATAGACAACTGCTCTGCCTTCCATCCAGCCAACCTATCTTGCACTTTTTCGAGTATGTGGTAGTAAGTCGTTTTAGAGACCCTCTTGTGTATGAGGGGTACTCCCAGGTACTTGCCTAGGTCTGCAGTGAGAGGAATTTGACATCTAGCACTGATCTCCCGAGCTGTAAGCTTGTGGAAGTTGGGTGAAACAAACAATTTTTCTAAACATAATACAAACAGGTAGGGGGACAAAGGATCCCCCTGTCTTAGGCCCCTGCCAGGTGTGAAAGATTCCGTAGTTTCCCCATTCCATAGAACTGAAAGCCTTGTGGTAGTGATACATTCCATTATCAAGGAAATAAAATTCTGAGGTAGGCCAATTTCCTTAGCAGTTTGATTATCCATTTCGGGTTGTGATCGCATTTCCGTGACTTAGATACTGAAATTAGCTCCTACTCCTCCTCCTTCTCAGTACGAGATAAATGGAATAGAAAGCAACAATCTAAAGCATTGGTACCGCCCATTGGAATGCCTCTTTCTCACAGGCCGGATTGAGGAGTCTTTCATAAGTTGACTCCCGTCCCTAAACAAAGCACCAGTAAGCCTTTGCTCCCCCCTAATAGATTGACATTTCGAAATGACAAAGTTGAGAAAGACCGTCCATGTCTATTAACATCAAGGTGCGCTACCGTGTCCTTATGACGCATGGCCTATCTTATGATATAGAAAGCCAAAACACGAACCTGACACTTTTGATATGCCAACCCGAACCTTCACTCCGATCGCCCTCACTGCCCTTGGTCTCATTGAAGACGCTCCTTCGTGTCCGCCCTTCTCTTTTGTTTTGGCATCCTCCCTTCAATCACGCCCACTATCAATGAGTTATTAATAACCTCGTTAGAGAAGAGAAAGGGATATGATTAACTAGTAACTAGTCTCTAGCGGAACGGCTAAGCCCAGCAAATGAACCTTCTACTAACTAATTCAAACTAGTCCGAGAGTGCCTGAGAAGGAGGATCGATCTTCTATATGCTAGTTCTTGCCGATCTTGGGGCATCATTAAGAATGGAATCGCTTCTTCCAGCTCTGGATAGGCGAAATTCCCTCTTATCAATTGCTCTTGTTTTAGTTGAATGATTTGCCTTGTCCTCTTCTGATTCAACCTCGTCGGTGCCACCAAAGAAAGAGGCCCCACATCCCAGTGCCTTACCTTACCCTATTGCTACTGCTATTGTTGGGGAAAGTGGCACTAATTTCGTGTCTGATTCGATGCCATCTTATTATATTCAGTTGCTTCTGTCTTCTCCCTTAAGCTTGCATTCTCTTCCTATTCCTTGTGTTGTGTAAGAGTCAAGACCAGTGGACATTTCTAAATAGTAAATAGCCCACGTTCAAACTACAAACTAGTCGAACGACAGCCTGCCTTATTCTTCTCCCGTTCGTTACTCCTATTTTCTCGGAGATAGCCTGGTCGTTCTCGGCTTAAGCCTTGAGCTAGAACAGCAGATTCGTGAGCAAGAGCAGCTTGCCCAAGAACAAGAAAGAGATATGCGAAATCAACCAAGACAAGCACACCGCAACCAACAGGTAATCCCGCATCTGATTGTTCATTGAGTGCAATGAAGATGGAGGAAGCAAATGTAGAAAAAGAACAAGCAATCAATGGATAGGAAGCAATCAAGTTTCTTAGTGAGTATGGTAATCTGGATAGGCAGTCTGGTGGGAGATAGAATCCCACCTTTCTTAGGTGGGTATGAGTGTATCTTGATAGCCCATGATCAAAGAGATAGGTATGATAAATTCAAATGATAAGACACATTCTAGTTTTTGGCTTGCAATAAAGCTAGGGTCCTGATCGAGCAACTAGTAGTCCTATCTATCCACCTCTCCAAACACAATATCTTGAGTACACAATTAAGACTTGAAGTTCGTTTACACAGTACGAGAAAGACAATTATAAAGAACGAGATAGGCATTTATCCCATCCAAAAACCGAGAAAGACACCTACGTTACACTAACAGGAGCGCGCTTCTTTAGTCAAAACAAAAATACATTATGAAATGAACCCACATATAAAAAAAAAGTGGGCTGGTCTGCTCATTATTTTCGTACATTTTTTCATTATTGCAATACAAATAACACCTCCACTATACTAGTGATGGAGGCGCGCCGGATGGAACAAGGCGTTTTGAACCATATAATGTTGCTGCTGGAATGAAACGCAGCCTCGGAACAGAATTCCCCCGCTTGCTGGGCCCTGATGGTGGAACTGGCATTTTTGGGGGGAAGAAAGCGGCCCCCTTTTGCGGCAGAGTGGGCAGCATCGCTTTTTCTCGTGTAGCTATGATGCCATTCAGAAACAACACAAGAAGAAGAAAAAAAAGCAGTATTTCGCGGATTCTTGCCATCACTGGAAAACTAATTGAGCTGTAGGCATCAAGGTAAGGGACCGAGATTATATACTGCTGCAGAAGCGGAATCGAAGGGGTTGGTTGAAAGGTAAGGATAGCATGATTGACTGGTTGCGGGTCCTTTGGATCATGGGCCACAGCTACTTGGGTAGAGACCGCTGAACATCATTTGGACAGGCCGAGGCTATATGGGCTTAGGCGGGGAGTGATTCTCCATCATGTAGTCTGTCCAGGTTACAATTCGGGGTTGACTTTGCTTGTTACCGATCCGAAGTTGGTGTCTAAACTGGCTGCCAAGCTGAAACTTCCTTTTTTCAAAAAGTAGATGAAAAAGTGGACGGGTATTGAATTGTTCTTAGCTTGGCGCGCTTGCTTCCCTCTAAAGAAGCCCAACCGTAAGGCTTTGAAGTGTTAGGTGAATCACTCAATTCTTTCCGTACCGCCCTCTCTCGAAGCAGTATTTCCCTCAGCAGCATTTCCAGTTTATTCCGAACTAACATATAAAGTTTCTCCTAAACCAAAGGATCCCTTTTCTCCCGCGGATTCCGTCCCGAATCAACATCAAAAGCTTTTTAGCTAGGTCAGTCATAGGGTTATTTCCAGTCTAGAATCAACACCAAACAAAGCTTCACCTTAACTACGTACAAGGTACCGGTGAAAGCCCTGACCGTGGTGGACGCATGCACTCGCAACACAAAAGTAAAGCGAAAGATGCCCCTTATCCCCCTGAACAAACTAGCTCAATAGGGCAACCCACTTTGACAACTTGAAGAATACAGCGAGCCCTTAGCAGCGATTGAGCGTACAGATCAATCCGTCACTAGAGTCACCTCCAACGGTAATTGATCCCAACCATAAACTGAAGCCCTTCATTTATCTTTAAGGACAAAGCAGGTCCACTACCGCATCAGGAGCAATAGCACGGCATGAGAGAGACTTCCTGCAGCCCAAGTAAGAACAAAAGAATTGGAGCATTCCATCAGATAGGACGACCTACTCCTTAGTTGAACCAGACTTTGCCACTCACCTTCATCCGAATAAGGAAGATAAGGATACAATATACGGAATAAACTGGTACAACGAGTCCAGCTGAACCACCCAGATCAGCTTCTTTCATCAAGCAACACAGCCGGGACTAACCCGAGCCCGAGTTCGTATTGGTCAATTTCGGGTCAGCAAGCAAAGGGAGCACCCAAGTTCTACTTGCATATAGAAGTGGATCGGACATTCATCTCGCTATGGTTAGCTCCGACTCCTTCTTCACTTTACCCCTTATACGAGGCCTTTTTTAAAGCCGCTTGGCAAAGAAAAGAACGTCAGAGCGGTTTCGAAGCGAGATTGTCGTTTATTTACTCTGACTCCGCTTCCGAATCAACTAAACAAAAAGCTTCTACCACGATATTTCACGCAGCAGAAACAACCTTCACACCTTAACTAACTTAAGCAAAGCAGCACACCCGAGAAAGGTCCCGTGTCCATGAGAAAAACAGTAAGAAAGAGAGCGGATCACTTCCCCAAGAATCATGGGCACTACAGAACAGCCGGTACCCATCTGCTCAATTATAGTACTGATGTGGCCGTCTATCAAGCCAGGCTCTCCAGGAAAGACGACAGTCCCGTAAATGGCAAGGGCAAGAGCTTGTAATCGATGACGAGCCCAAAGTTTCCCGTCAACAAAATCTTCTTGGTACGCTGTAGGACAGGAATCAGAGGCAAAGTGCCTAAGTAAGAAGTCCAACGAACATTTCACAGTGGTATCGTCATTTCCTGAGGAGAATTAAAGCTTAGAACGGCGAATTCCAAGCACATCACTCAAGCCCCTCTTTCCTCCGCGGCCAAAAGGAAGCACGAGCATGTCAGTATCATGAGAAAGGCCCAGAAGACGAGAAAACTCCTCCAGGGTGGGAACCAGTTCAAAGCTACCAAAACGGAAGCAAACCGCATCCCTGTCCGAAGCACTTATCAAGGCTTCAATTAAGGGGCAATGCACCTTGACCCGGAGGAGCCAAGTAAGGTTCCCATATGTGGCATGAAATGTCTGACGATCATCAAGAGACAGATTCTTTGCCCCTCTGCTTGATCTTCTCTTTCTCGAGGAATAGGATATTTAAACCAGACGGGGCAGAGCTCGTACTAATAATAGCTAGAAACCCGAGGGGCATTCTGGAATCTTGGCAGAGTAACCCCGATAAGACAACCTGGAGGGAATTCCTGCGATAGTCCTTCTTTCAAACTCGGTCAATCAGTTTGCGGGAAAGAGACAAGAAAGCGTAGCGGGATAGCAGGAAAAGCAAGCCAAAAGGAACCTTAATGACCAATCACCACTAACAGACAGACCCGAAGCTTATGAGAACGTAGTGACCCGGAAAGATGAATAGAACCGAACTAGCAACAAGAATGGGAGTTTTTGAAGAGAACCCATGACAAAGAAAGCGTTGATTTGGGATCTTATTTCAATTGTATCAGTCATTACATGCAAACGGTATATGTGACATGAGAAAGTATCCTCAATCAATCTAATCTACGAGGTAATGTGTTACGGTCTCACTACTTCTAGAATCTAGAGGTAGGCAAGATGGTACTGAGTAGAAAGAAACAACTTCATGGTTCATCAAATATGATTCATATTTGGTATTGGGCTTGGAGTAGCTCTGTCTATGAAAACCAGTATCTAGTGTGGCCGTTGGAGATTTAGTAAGTCTTTCCTTTTATCAAATAGGGCTGACTCGCAGCAAGTGCAATTGATGGTTCTTAACCCAGCCCGACTGTTAAAATGTTTAAATCTATCTCCTCCTCGCTATGCTCGGCTCACTCAATTCCTTACAGTCGACTAGCTGTGTGCTCTTCAATCCAGCCATTCCTGCCATTGAAGAAGACTGAGACTTGAGGCAAAAAAACCCCCGCTTTTGGAAGTATAGCAAGTGTGCCGGAAGTCAGAAAGGCTGCTCGATTGCAAGAAAGAAAGCTGCTAAAGCAGTAAGATATATTGTATATGATGTAATGGATGGTCGGGCTCAACAGCACCTCTTCACCCCTCTAGGTCGTGGCCGAAAGGTCATACAGTCGAGTTACTTCGAAACCTCTCGTTGACTGAATGAAGCCCTTTTACCATGTTCAGCAGAGCAGAGTACCGTGGAGGGATTAGCCGCATTCCTCTTCATCACGCTAACAGCCTAAACTCTTCCTACCTTTGAATCATTCCTATAGTGTAGCTACCCCTCTTTGATCCAATCAATAATTCAAAAAGAAGAGAGCCAAAGAACCTACTTCTCTTAACCATCATGAGATTTGGTAGGCTATGGATAGACTAGCAGCTTGCTTAGCTTAGACCAAGTTGAGTTCTTCAGTCTTACGTGTAGGGGAGGGACCGTCCCCACTAGTTCAGCAATCCACCGGAAAAGGCAATGGAAATGAAATGAAAATAAAATGAAGTTGCTTCGTCCTTTTGAAATAGGGTCGCTCATACATCAGTTCTGTCCCAAGCATTAATAGAGAAATCAGCCCTCAATAGGCTAAGTAAGCCTATACCGAATAAGCCCTCCTGGAATATCCTGCTTTTTTCCTTTTGCAGAATTGTCTGCCTTTCTCTTTTCGCCAACCACAAATCAGGATTCAATTGTAATTTAAGGAAGATAGAGAAGAAGTGGAAGTCTTGGGCCTTCACTTCAATTCCATTTCCAATAGAAAGAGAATCGGGTTAAGCCAATCGACGTAAAAGAACGAAGGATAGCTTTTCCTATCGGGTAGACTGACCAAGCATGGGATGGGTTTTTGATCGAAATAGAGAGCTTCCTCCTGCTGGATAGAAATCCGATCTAGACTTTTTCAAGACAGATGCCAGTGTGAACTGAACACCTTTTGTTGTTACATTTTGCAACATCCTGAATTGCACTTCCAACAGCACACATCATTCCACAACCAAGGCATGCCGTATCGGCCTAGTACTCGGATTCATAATGGACGTACCTTACTTCTAGCGGTAACAGAGGTAGCGAAAGCCAGGCCTTCTTCTTCTTCTTCGAATTTCGAATTTCGAATCTTGTTTTGGAAATCGACTTCGTCGAACCAGCACGTCCAAGGTGAGAGCCTTCAAGTAGAGCAGCAAGACGAGTAGCATTAGAGGCAGAGCTAGAGTGGGCAGGACAAACAGTCCGGCTGGACAGCTGAGGTAAGTAATGGCACACAGTCAATAAGAGGCAACAGCCGAGACAGGGCCTCTGACGAAGAGTAGTCGAGCTGAGGACAGCTCTTCTTAGAAAGTAGGGACCGGGTGAAAGTCTATCTTTGAGAATAGCAAATTTCCATCATTCAAAGTAGAAACTCAGAGGCATGCCTCAGCCAAGTCCCGATATTCTTTCTGAAGGTGAAATAGGAACTAAAAAGAGGCTCATTAATTAAAGGATGGGACACGGTCCTGCAGGAGGTGCTTTCAGAGGAGAATTCTCCCGGATCAGCATCTGAGTCAGTGTCATACTATTCATGATCAATTATTTGAACCAGAGACGAGGAAGATACCTAGTAGTTAAAAAGACCTTAAAAAGGGCTATAGGCCAGCCTAACATAAAGAGGAATAATCGTACTACCCACATTGTTTGCCTTTCGACAGAAACCTTAACCGTAGTAGGCGAGCAGGTAAACTAGTTGGGCTGTTTCCAGAGGCATTCTTTAAAGCATCAAAACTAAGTGTTTCACTGGCAGTCCCCGGGAAAGCTGTCTCGACCCGGCCAAAAAACGCAATTTCGACTCATCAAGATTCAATCTATTTAGGGGGTGCCCGACCCAGGTATAGATTTTGGTCTTCTTCGTATGGGATATAACCCCGCAAGGTGGAGTACCGTACCACAAGGAAGGAGGCCCTCCATACTTCAAAGTCAATGCCTATGATTAATGTTGTCAATAGTCTGTCACGTCGTCTCGATCCTCAAAGGAAATGGGCGCTACCATAGTCAAAAAAGAGTGAAATATTCCCACCTATCCATCGATTGGTCATCCCAGTTTTGGTACTCCATATTGATATTGTCGGGGCACCCTTCTTTAGGGTATGACCCAGGAGCGGAGCAAAGACAACCTATCTTGCTGCTAGGAGTGCCTACCCAATAGCGGATTCTTTTTATTATGCTGATATGTTATGATAACCCCACATCAAGTGGTGGAGAGACAAACCGCATTTTAGGAAAGATTTCCCCGGATTCCTACACGACTTGTTGAGGCAAATCCGCTTTTTATTGTGCCACTAGGCTAGTCCAAATGGAATTAGTCAATGAAAGCGAAGCTAACCTTGTCTGCCCGCCTCAGGAACATTCTAATCAATGGTCTCGGGAATTTTCTACGATAGGTCTCACAAGACTATAAGTCAATTTCTAATCACTAGTAATCGAGACGGGATGAGTCGATGCCAGGTGCTATGCTTGTCCGCTAAGGGCGGTGGGGAAGGTCATAGTGAAAGCAGCAAGCTGGAAAGTAGCCGCCCCTCTTTGATTGTGCACAGCCCCTGCCACGAGACACCTAATCGAAGAAGCGCCTTCCTATCCATGCAATAGGGCTATTCGATAGCACCCTGTCGCGCGAGCCTTGTCTTTGTGCGTGCCACGCTGTGCCACATCCGTCTTGGTAGAGTTACGCCATTCTTTTCTTCCTTCTCGCTGCTTGAAGACGCTAGAGCTGCGCCGGCTGAGCCGCTTCTTTTGCTGCCCTGTGCCCAAAAAAGCCCTATAGAGATGGGCGGTGTGCAATACCCGCCAATGGAGATTAAATGTTTAGGACGACGAAACTGTATAATGAGAAAATGGAGTGGATTTGTTTACCTTCGATTCGAACTTGATCAATGGATACGGGAAAGACTCAACAAGAAAACTAAGAGTAAGAGCTAATACCTGGCGAATACCTGCTCCAACCTCTGAGTTCCAGACTCGAGCCTCCTACTATTGGATTTCGATTATCTAATTTTGAAGACCATATTCAACTGATGAAAGAAGTCCGAATACCTTTAGTAGTAGTCCACTTATAAAGTAGCTCGCCTGCAGCAGTAGTCAACCTGCCAAGTCAAATGGAGTTCTCGAGCAGGAAAGCTCATCGCGAGGTAACGAACGAGTCGAAACGGATGGTAGGAAGACATATTTACAGAAGCGATGGAGACAGAAGAGGAATATCTTTTTTACTGAAATGACTTCAATCGTTTAACGAGAATTGCCCTATTGCGCCAATAATAGAGTTAAGAATTCCTTACTCAGAAGTACAGTAATAGAATAGTGCGAAAGGCAAGGACATGCGGGAAGAGAACTATTATAAAAGAAAGAAATCGTAATGAGGGAAAGGACCGATACCGAGACCAATTGAGATAGTTACGAATCGATCTATTTAAGACAGAAAGACGGGAATAGAACAGAAAGAAGTGATCGTGGACGGATTGACCAGTTACGGGAGACTTCTTAGATTACAGCTCGAACCTTATTCGCTAACAAGCCAAGGGCCAGAAGAGAGGAAGTATTTCAAGACAACAAGGGCTGGAGATATTCGTAATACTGAAATCGAGAAAGTGATGCCTATCTACCTCAGAACCAACTATCGACTGGGAGAGTTTCCGGAAGAAAGATTCAAGAAAAGCAGAAGAGCAACTGCTAGCGGAAGAGCTACTATCAGGAGAGCTAGAGCTCCTAGGCAAGCAAAAGAGAGACTGAAAGCGATTCACCGGATTGACTGACTGAATAGGACAGATGCGAGCGATAGACGAGAGTTGACCGAAGACCGTAGACAGCAACTGATTCCAAGAAGGGAATTGCTATCGAAGCGCTCAAGCAAGAAGAGAGCGTCATGAACAAGCAAGAAGGAGTCTTTGCCTAAGCAATGGATTCGCGGGCATTCCTCTTTTCTTAATAGAAAGTCTCACTCCATAGGCCTAAAAAAGCCCTTTTCGATAGTTATTTAATTACTCCCACCTAGAAGACGCTTTCACACGGCTTCTTCTTACACTAAAAGAAATGGCTTACGAGACGAAGTCCTGCACTCCAGAAGTATTGAAACTATTGAAAGCAAAGACCCTAGGCAAGAAGGGACTAGAGTGCGAAAGGGGAGGGAAACTCATACAAAAAGATTGATAACAATGTGCCAACCCTTACAAAGAGCTTCTTTAGAGAAGCGATGAACGCGATTCACCGATAAAGAAGGAGGCTGCGGGCAGGGCATGGGATATTGAATGAAAAGAAAAGTAATTCGTTACAAGGGATGAGCTAACTAGCACGGGATAAAGGACGGACAGACCACAGAGATGAGCTCGAAGGGCAGATCAGACGGACAGCCGATAAACGAGCAGGAGACTTTCCCCGGGAAGATCCTTATAAAGGACTAAGTCAGTCCCATACATCCCCTTATCTTGCGTACCAGAAGAAGAAGCAACTAATGCCCGTAGGAAGGCATGGAATGAAGCAACTGACTGCTCAACAAAGCCCGAAGAAGAAGTTGGAAATACGAGCTGCAGCAAGAATCCCCTTTCTGCTTATATAGTAGATCAATAGCTTGTGAAGACTAGTAGCCCTTCCAGAGGACGAGCCAATATGCCAATATAGAGTAGACTACAATAGAAGAGCAATTGCAGGAGTTGGACAGATCAGGTCTTAAAGGCAAATTAAAGCATCTTTACTGGAGCCTATTGTCCTTGTTGCTTGCAGAAGACTCACTCGAGCAGGCCCCTTCTTACTAAGCTAAGATTGACATATAAGCAACTCTTGACAGAAAAGGGGAGCTATAGCAACTGTGCTTTAAGTCTTGAGCTAGTACTATGAATGAACTAACTAAGCCCGGGGAATGAACTCAATACCTCAATACAGTACATATAGGATTGTGAAAACCCAGGGGATTATCTCAATACAGATAGGATTTTTTTGGAGAAGGAGATCGAGACCGCTCGAAAGCTACGGCACGGACATGATTCCATGAGGTTCACCCTTTGCTTTTGTTACGGGATCAACAAAATATATATATATAGGGTCTGTCAGACACATAGCCAAACGAAGCGTGTCATCAGTGGTCTATTAATATAGATGTAGCCGATAATGAAGAGTAGAAAGAGATATAGAAAGCATGCTGCGTGGAATATTTATAGGTAGCCAGTCTTTACTTAACTCGACCCAAGCACTGCCCAAAGACTCCCGTGCCTTCTGTTGGTCAACAACCAATTACTACTCATACAATCTTCCATACTAGATTCACTACTCATAGAGGTAGAGGAAGGAAACGAAAGAATCTCAATTTTATGTTATGGAGCTAGATATCGTTAAAGGCCTTGTGGCCTTATGTACTGTATCAACGACTTTCGTTTGTAAACGAATCCATAATAAACGAACAAGGGAAGAGGGAGGGCCATAAAGATAAAGACAAGGGAAATGGCTACCGAAAGAAAGGAAAGGCTTCTTCTCGAGCTGCCTGACTGCCCGGACGTACCTCTAGTCGGAATTAGTAAATAAAGCATAGGCACGAGCTAGACACCAACTGAGAATGGAGACGGAGAACCTTGGATGGACTTCTGAATTCCACCTTCAGTAATTCATCTGCACCTTCAAAGAGCGTCCTAAGAGTGTATTCTATTCGTGCCACAGTTGATTCTTGAACAAGGCATTGACGTCAACCTACTGCCAAGACCGTCTAAGGCGCAAAGAGCCTCTCCTACTACCTACCGGAAGCCTAATTCCCCCTCTTTCCAATTCTAGCTCTACGGTTGATTCGAGAAAGAGTAAGAAGGCATTCGTGACCAACCTAAGAGACCAATCCAAACCTCCCTCTCTACGATTATCTCCCTCCTGTTCGTGTGCACAAGCTATTTGTCCAATTCCGGGCACTGTAAGAACCGATTCTCTTCCAGGCAATAGGAGAAGCTCACCGGCGTCCCATAATGTATCATCTACTCAGTCCTTCCCCCCTGACTTGACTTTCCTAGCTACCAAGCCCCTCTTCAAACCCTTGCCAGAAGGACGATAGGAAAGATTCTCTGTGAGACCGCTTGAATAACGATAATCGGAGTAAAAAGCCTTAAAGAGAAAGCTTTAGCAACGGTAGGAGTTACTACTTACGCCAGCACCTGACGAGCTTACCAGAACCTTCTCCCGCAACAAGAAGAGTTTGCTTTGTCTTACCTCTGATTCTCCTTCGGACCCTCATTCTAATTTTGCTTTTCGTATTATGGATCTTGGCTTGTTGCTTTAGATAGATATTCCATTAATAAAGAGACATTAAGGAAGAGGCCTAAAGGATTGACAATGTAAAAGTTATTGAAGTAGATTGCTTGCTTCTTCTTTCCAGTGGACATCCTACATTCTACAGAGGGGAATCTCCGCTTGGAAGAAAGGATCACTGCTTAGGTAGCCGACCAAAAGATGGAAGGAAAGGGTCGAGCCTTCTGATCTGAATCTCGAACACTACTTAGATAGATGTATGTCCATTTCAGGCATAAAATAAAATCAAACGTTTGATCGGTATCATGACCTGGGACCCGAAGAGCGTGTTCAACCCACCTAAAAAGCCGTTATTTTCTCTCTTTCGACCCTTATCGATGATTTTCGAATTTGAGCTTACGAGCCAACTGCCCCCCTTGTTCGCTTACATTCCCTCGGGCTAGGTTCCGTTGTTGAAACTCGGCAATCTTTCACGTTCTCTCTTCCTGCCTCTATACACATATCTCCAACTCGGCAAGCTCATCTTCCCGAGGTAGAGTGGAATACACGAGCACTTCTTAATGCTTGCCTGAGACCATTCACCAGGTGATCCCTAGGTTGCTGCAGGGCAGTCCTGATTGAACTAACTAGTTGCTTAGCTAAACTCGTGACATGGTTTATTTATCAATGAACTGTGTATCAACGTTGTGCCTTCCTTGGCTAAATCCGAGGGAAGTACTATGAGACCACTTTGCTGATAAAGGCTGTCCCCGCTTACTTACGTCGGACCGTACCTAATCGATCTGGTTCACTTACTTATGGTTAACCGCCTGTCATCGGAATATGAATAAAGTGGTACAACGAATCAACCCGAACCAGGATCTATACTTTGAACTAGACCCACCCCACTTAAAATGATTTGCCGTGCGGTCGCGTGGTGCCGATGATTGGCAGGGCAAAACTTGACTCAACCTTCGAAGCCTTTGAGATCGCTTTGTTGGCCTTTCAGGTGGCACCAGTTTAGCCTCCGTCCTTTCATACGAAAAAAAAAAGGGCTTTGCTTGCTTCAATTACCGTTCTGATCCATCCAAGAGTGTACCAGAATCAAAGATTTTGTGTGCTTTTGGGAAAAAGAAACCGTTGAAATAGAGAGCCTCGCGGCCATCCATAAATACAGCTACAAGAGAATGCTTCTTAAATAGAATAATGAGTTAATATGATATTTCTATTGAGGTGAACGTTTATAATAGCTTAGCTTAACATAATCGACTCTTCTTTCTATGAAAGTCTAGTCCTGTGAAAAAGGAGTTAGGCCATGACCAATATATAGAACCTTTCACTTTAACAAGTGAGCTGTCAGCCTTTGATCCGCCCCCTCATTCTCAGTGAGTTGTCCGCCTTTCATCCTCTCCCTGAGCCTCTCACGACGAATGAGCTATCGAAGCATGAATCGCTCTTCTCTTTTGGGCAGTAACGCCTTTTCTTAAGCTAGAGCATCTCTCTTTTCGGGACTCACCATCTCCTTTAATAAGGGCTTTGCGAGCTCCCAAGATCTGGGGGTTCACGTCGAGACTAAGCCCGAAGCTAAGAGCTCTAGCTAAGTGGGCGCAACAGTTTAGACTCAACCATTACATAATATGTAATGTTGGGTTTTTCCAACAATCTTATTCCTACTGAACCTCTCGGTATGGATTTATTCCTCTATCTCCCTTTCTATTCCCCTCTACCATCTTTCTTGGCATGGACTAAATGGCTAGTGAGATACCGGACGATTTCTACCCTTGACGGTCACATATATAAGACGGAGCCTAAACCCTTGGGCCAGAGTAAGAGTAATCTCTCTGTCTAATCACCGAGTCCGGCATTCCAATTCGGTCACTGTTCGGATGGTGTTCACCTGACCGTTTACATGCTATTGTAATCGGCATGCTCCTTTATCAACTTAGGTTAGCGATTTGCTCTACTTTAGATCTCTCTTGTAGATGCGCTCTTTTTAGCTGCTATCTTTGATTGGAAAACTCATGCTAGGGATTACAATGGCCTCTGTATCTGCCTTACCAGCTTATACGAAGGAAGTCACTGAGAGACCAGATTCATCTAGGTTGGCTACTTATTTTGATTTGTTTTCTGCTTTGCTTTGGCCGGGAGGTACCCTACGCCCCTGGTTTTTTTATTTTAGTGCCCAACCAAAAAGGGATACGAATCTCGTGCAAATGAAGGGCAATTCAATGACTTAAAGGAGCTTTTAAGCCACTCATTTATCGATTCGTAGATGCAGAGAATACAAGCTGAAGATAAACCCGATTAAGTGCGCCTTCGGAGTAACATCAGGGAAATCTCTTGGTTATTTGGTGAATCGACAAGGCATGAATGTAGACCCAGCTAAAGCAAAAGCAGTGCTCGATATGCCAGAGCCAACCTCAGCGAAAGAATTCAAATCATTTTTAGGAAAAGCTTCCTACTTGAGAAGGTTCTTACCAGGGTTAGCAGCCTTATCGGCCCCTCTTATGGAATTGCTAAAGAAAAAGGTGGAGTACAAATGGGAAGAGGTCCATCGACAAGCCTTTGCGAAAATAAAGGAGACCTTAGCGAACGCCCCAGTGATGATTGCTCCAATAGCAGGTAAGGAACTTAAGCTATATCTTGCTTTCAATTATAATGCTATCGGAATAGTGCTAGCACAGGATGATCAAAATGGTCAAGAAAAGCCAATCTACTATGCTAGTAGAATTCTCAAAGAAGCTGAAGCTAGATACACTAAAGCAGAGAAAAATTGTTTAGCGCTTATATATTTATATGCAGCCAAAAAGTTTAGACATTATATGCTGGCGCACAAGATAAAGTTGGTTGTGGGGGCTAATCCGATAAGGTACTTGCTGTCAAGGCCAGCCCTACCGGGAAGGACAGCGCGATGGTTGTTACAACTGTCAGAATTTGACATAGAATGTGTCACTCCCAAAGCGATAAAGGGCAAAGTTTTTCCACAGAGTCAGCAGCAATACGTCCCAGATTGTTGGGATCGGGGGAAGCTGTCATAGGTTCAGAGACAACCTGACCGAGCACCAGGGATGGAGGGGGGGAACACACCCCAGCTGGAGAGTTAAGACCCTCCACAACGACGCAATATTTTCCGAGCTTGCTGTTCCATTAACAAGAGAACTTGTGACTTAATTATTGACAATGGGAGTTGCGAGAATTTTGTAGCAAAGAAGCTGGTGGATTATTTGAAATTACCAACAGAAGCACATCCCTCGCCTTACTTGATTGGTTGGGTGAAACAGGGCCCAACGGTACAGGTAAATGCCATATGTCGTGTTCCTATTTCTATTGGGAAGTATTATAAGGATGATGTTTGTTGTTTGTGACGTGATTGATATGGATGCTAGTCATGTATTATTGGGTAGACCTTGGCAATATGATGTGGATGTGACATATAGGGGCAGAGACAATATTTATTCGGAAGGTCACAAAATTTCCATAGTTCCTTCAAAGAGTCCTTTGAAAAAGCCCAAAGCTTCTAAAGTGGAGGGGCAATCCTTTTTAACTGTGGCTAGGTCCGAGAGTGATTTTGAAACCGAAGCGAAGGGTACCCAAGAGATTCATGCAGTGGTAGTAAAGGCTTTGGTGGTAGAAGAGAGTGTTTCAGTTACGGTTTAGGGCTAGTGAGTTTCTATACGTTCGTGAAGGCAGACAGGCGCTCGTAGACAGAAAACCGTTTTCGCATAGCGACTTAGAGAAAAGAAACTACTTCTTGTTTCGAAAAGCGCTGCGTACAGTTCCGGGGGTTGTAGAACAACTACTTCTTTGCCGTTCTTTTCCGTTAGCCAGTATCGAGACTCTAAGACTCCTTGCGCTTAGCCCGCCGCAGGTGCTTCGATAGAGAGTCACTTTCGGGTTGTAGGGCGCAAGGGGATCTTGAATCAATTCCCTCTTTGCCAGTAGCTAGTTTAGATATGGCAAGCGGTTCGAGTCAAGTGCCAGTTAAAGAACCAATTGTTGGCAAGAGTTACAAATATGAAGTAAACGACTTGGTCTCTTCTTTCTTCCTCTTACTACTCCTTGCCTCTTCTGGAAAGTGACTTTGACCAAATAGAGTATCCTTCCGTATAGGGGAAGGAAAGGCTCTCGCAGTAGTTGTTCTGTAAGGGCTTTCATTAGCGTGAGAAGGCGGTGAAAGGGTATTGAGCTAAGAATGCTTATACAGGGCAACTATAGGGCTTATAGAGAATGAGAGGGGCTCACTTGACAGAGTGCCGAGCATTGTTCGTCGTGCTAGTTCCGCTACTCCAGTTCCAGTGGTAAACGAAACCTTCTTTCTCTTGCTTTCGGGCTTACGTCTCTCTTTCAAGGGTTCCAGTTTCTTTGGTAGCTTTGGGCAAGGCAGTACTGGTACTCAGTCGATGTTGCTCTAGCCGCTTTCGGCTTAAGGGAAGGTTTACTTTTCCTTTTCGTGAAGTTTTTGTTCCAGGCCCCCTTCTTAGTCAATGGACTGATAGTTGAAGGGACGGGATCATGACTTTGACTTCTAGGTAAACCTGTAAGTGAAGGAAGGAACAGCTGTAAGTTAAGGTTTCAGTGGAGTTGAACCTGCACCCGAACCAGAGAAGGAACTGAAGAGAGCCAGTAACGGTACTGGGGCAGGAGGGAGAGCATTAAATAATATTGCAGGTAGCGGGTAGGCGTCACCTAAGAGAGCCGGCACTCGAAGAAAAACCAGTAGTTCAGTTTCGGTACTCAAGTTCCAGCGCTCGTAGAAAGAGGTAGGTTCGTCAGTTTAGCCCCGTTTTTTAAGGCTTAGGGAAGGCAGCTTATAGGTTTTGCTTAGAGAAGAAATCCCCTCTGTTTTCCGGAAAAGACAGATGTCGGTTTCTTGGGAAGTCGCGGAACAGTTCTAGGGCAATTGGCTTAGAGAATATTTCCTTTCTTGCTTGGGCGCTTCAGCTCTTGGGAGATCCGGAAGAGAATCAATCTATCCGTCAAGCTCTTTCAAGCTTTGGAGTCTAATACTCCCGTTGTAGGCACTCGGCAGTAAAGTCAGTTCTTTTTGTATTAGCGGTACGAGAGAGCGGTGGTCGCATATTTAGTCCGAAGGACCCTTCAAAAAAGAGGGGCTCGCTTTTGATAAACGAGTTAAAGAGAGTGAAAGACTTGCCGTCGCCTACTTAAAGTCCTCGAGTACTACGCTATCCAGAAAGCAAGATTTATTTTACTACCGCTTGACCAGGTCCGAAGGTTTTTTTTTCTGCGAACTCTGACTCTGGACTAAATTGATGAAAGAGCGAGCCCTCTCTTTCTTTATCAATGGCCAACCCTTTCTTTGAACCTTGTCGGTGCTCGGATGCGCTTCTTGCGATGGCAATTTCGGGCTTTCCGGCGGGTGTGCCGGTGTAGGTTCTGTGCAGTTCTATTACAGTCTGGACTTTGAGTCTTTATTGAAACCGCCAGCTTAGGTATACGCCGTTTTCGAAAGAATATAATGATCTTTCAATACGGTCTGTTATGAAAGTTGTATGACTTGGTGAGAATGGCTGAGGATCCGTTCTCTTTCCCAGTGGGGAGTACTGGTACTTCTTCTCTCTGTGAAGTCGACGACCCTAATGTCATTAGATGTCAGACTTAGAGTTAGGATGTATCTTTGTTTCAATATACTTTATGAATGATTGAGGATAACATCTTTGCATTATGTTATAATAGACGAACATAAAACTAAGCAAACAAAGGGATATAGATCTATTCCTTCCTTCTCTAGTACCGAAGCCTACGCTTGCTTACCTTAGACCAAGGGGCTAAGAAAGAGGTTTTAGTGAAAACTCCGCTCGCTTACACTTCTTGCTTCCCTCTCCGTTGCGGTGTGATGATATGCAAGAGGGCAGGAGGAGTTCTGATGGGAAAGAGTTGTATACATTGCATTGAGCCCCAATAGAGGAGATTTCGGTCTGGTCAAGTAGATGAAGAATGTGGAGGTGAGTGAGAAAAGTCCCCTCTCAACTGGGTTAGGCGAGGGTCTGTCGAATGGGCTGGTTGTCGGTCCGAAAGGAAATTGATCGTCGCTGTCGATAGCTGATACGGTGCAGCTCAACACCACTTCCTCAGCTAGAGTCCAGGATCCTGGGAGTGGGAAGGCTAATAGAATTCCTACCTGTTAAATGGACCAGACGCAGACCTCTCGAAGGGATTGGATTCCCAATGGCTGTGGGTCTGCTGGGCAAAGCTTCATCTTCATCTGTGGCTGAATTCAATGCCAATCCCCCAGCAGGAGACAGGGCAGCTGAAATCGTGATAGGATCCATTCCTGTTCCTACACGATGTGAAGAAGCCAGAATATCAGAAGTCCGGAAGCAGTGAACATGATTCCAGGCCCTCTGCTACTGGTAAGACCATCCCGGTTGATCAATCTCCTGTTCAGTCTCCTACAAAATAGATCAAATGCAAGAAAAATCCTTTAAGTTCTCTCCCCCGGCTCCTGGTTTATAGATTTATAGAAGAGTTTTTTACATTGATGAGAAACTCTATGATGAAAGCATAGACTGGTGGAAAGATAGCTTGGTTGTTTTTTTTGCAGGTAGAAGGCCCTCGGTGGAATTCATTAGAGACAGGTTCAAACCGACGATGGAACCTAACGGGATCCTATTCAATCACTGCTATATGGAAAATTCCTGTGTGATAATAAGGTTCGATCTTGAAGAGGACCTGGTGAGAGTCTGGGTAAATGGTCACATTTCTTTCGGAAGAACATGCATGATTCTAACAAAATGGCAGCCGATGATGGATTTATAGATGAGTCTCCAGCGATGATTGTGCCTGTATGGATCGAGCTGCCGAAACTCCCAGCAGAATTCTTGAAGGAATAAAGAATTTTCACAATTGCTAGCGCTGCGGGCTCTGATGTTTTTTAAAACCACGAAGCTGAAAGCCATAAATAAAGTATGCAAGACTTTGTATTGAGCTCGACTTGAGAAAGGACATGATAAGAGAAGTATGCAATACCAAGCGAGGGGTGAAATGGCAAAAAAAACTGTATTAAAATACCCGGATTTTATGCAAGAGCTGCGGCTCCATGGATAACCCGCCTATGGATTGTCCCTCAAAGGTTAAAAAGAACAAAGGATTCCAAAACTGTTGAGCCTGAGATGGAACTAATTCAGACGGATTCCCCTGTTCCTAAGGAGGATCGACAAAACCAAACTGGCCTTGATATGGTGGAGGATACACAGCAGAACCATATCTGCAACCTGCTTTCACCTGCTGTTTAAGACCGAAAAAAGTGTTTTCCGAATAAGAGGACTAGTGATTGATGCCCCACCTTCCCGGGGTGGTCAATTCGGATAGTCAACTTGGCCAGTTTCGTCTTCTTTCTTCGATGTTGATAGCCCTTACTCGCATCACGAGGACCGGTTCACCCCCTTTCCCCTGTTCGGGGTCAATCCCACTACGGATAGAGATTCGCATTCGGGAAGGGAACCCTCCAGAGAAGAATCCGGATAAGGGATTGGAGGCAGATCCAGACCCGACCGAAAGAGCTCTGTGGTGGTCGGTCTCTCACTTCATCTCGAAGGAACTAACTCAAGGACTGATAAGCTCGAACGAACAGCAGCTGCCATGCCTTGCAATTAATCAGCCGGAGAGATAGATAGATGGAGCGGATAGAAGAACTGGCTTACCTCTCCTAACTGCAACTGTTATCGCTGGTTGAACTGGCTAAGCCACTCCTGCTATATACGCTTAATTAGATTAGCTCGCTTCGTCTGGTGTAGACCGATCGATAATCTGGTATCGATGGATGAGAATGCCACCAAGAAGGAAGGAAGGGAAGCCATCCATCTCTTGATTTTTTATTCCGCTCTTTCTTCCCCTTGCTCACTCCTCCTCCCATTCCTGCCTCTATCCTCCCAGGCCAGATCGGCATATGGGAATTCTTCCCTAAAGGAAGGTGGGGCAAGGAATGCAACTAGAGGGGTGGATCTGAGGAGGGAGGGATGTATGGCAAATCACGCAAATTTTGGTACTGGCCAACCGAAACATAAGGAATGGATATCGGGTGGACCAGAGGGAATATAAAGATAATAGAGGAATGATTGCAATATGCCCATTTCTCATCTGCTTCTCTTTCCCCTGCTGTGGTTCCCCGATCCATATCTTCGGGGGAAATGGACAATTCCCCTCTGACGGGGAAGGGCAGTCCAGACTGCATGAAGGAACTAGCACGGCTCCCAGCCCGGGGGTTCAATCCCTCTCCGGTGTTCGAGTACCCCCCAAAAAAAGTGCACTTCTGTAATCTTTTATTACACGCCCACCCATGAAAGAATCATCTTGTAATGAAACCGAGGAAGTGGGGGAAGACAGGCAGGGATATGTGTTATTGAGTGAGGAAGCTTACTCCTAGCTCTTCTTCGATCTCTAGAGAAGTTCTTGTAGCCGAGGCAGCATCTATAGCTACACTGATTCGAGAGAGAAATGGCCTTATCCGGGAAGAAGCTTTTCTCCCCCCGATTTCGATTTACTTCCATCCTATAACCAGCGCATGCTTTCAATCGATATTGAGGCAGGTGAGTCATGATAATGCCATTTCAGGAGAGGTTTATCAGGCTCAGATTTATAAACCAAATAGAGGAACTTGAAGAGGAAAGAATAATTGCTACACTTTGGGGATGCATAGAGAGGAGAGCAAAGAGGAGCTAGAAATGAAAACGAAGGAAACAAATACAACGATGTAATCCTCAAATATAACTGGGCGAACCTAAGAAGAATAGAGCAGAAGGGTGGCGACGCTTTACTAACACATGAAAAGGAGCTACTCACAGGACTATCAAGAACAGAGAACAACCAAAAACGAGAAACTATCGAAAGAAATTTCGTAGGTAATATGAAACGGAAGCGCCAACTCCGCCACCACCTCTATATAAACCAGGACTATGGACGGTGGCGGGAAACAAAACAAATAAAGAAAAAGAACAGAAGAAAGAAAGACAGGTCAGTCAGAAGTCAGGGGGAGCGCGGGGACTCTACATCCCCTCAAGAAAGGCAGTACCCTCTGTCAGTACTGAACAATCCTTGACATAACATAGGCAGAAAGCGGATACAAACGCTTTACAAAAGAGAACGAATCGAAATTCTTTCTTCCAATTTCTTTTTTCGGTATGCCGCTCCGATAGCAAGGAGCGAGAAAATAAAATGAAAAATTTGCTATGTTTCCGTTCAATGAACTTGAAAAATACATAAAAAATAGAGATCAAGTGAAAGATACGAGTGTTACGACTGTCCCCAAATACAGAAGAAAAGAAGAAAGTATGCTCCTACAACTTTCAAATAAAATCTATACAACGGAAGCGAGAAAGGCCACAGCACAGGGAAAGACTTAATGAGCAATTTCTTATATGGCGGTGAAGAAATTCAAATTTCAAAGATTCTGCTCGTGAGCGTAATGGTATAAGCCTGCCTGACTGTGTTATAACGTAATCAAAAAAGGGCTCTCCCGAAATGAAAGAAAAAAGAAATTGTTCGGATCCTCCCACACGTTCCATCTTGTTTTCACATTACGCATTTTCCTTCTTATCATATTGATTCTATTTTGAATTGGATTCTTTTTCCAGCTGTAGCCGTATGGACTCGTTTTTTTTTTCAAATTCTATATCTATATGGAAGCTCCATCAGGGCTCAATTTTGAGTTGGTCAGCCCATTCCAGATGGGAGTGATGTGAATTTTGATTGGACTCTGGCGCCACCGATGGTGGATGATCGGCCGGCCCCACCATTAGTAGGAAGCCAGCAAGCGCCTGTAGTTGCTGATGTCTTTCCGGAAAGGGGGGAACTCGATAGCATCGTACAGCGAGCCTCGATCCCCCATCCGCGAGGGGAATTGGAGCAGCAGGATGCATTAAAGGATCGGGCCATCGCTCACCTTTCCCACAAAGAAATAAAATCATGCAATCCCTTTACCCCCAGGATCCATGGAAAAAGTCGAGGTCTATCCGAGAGCGGATCTTTGTAGAAAGGCAGGCTGTCACGATTGAATGATAGAGTAGAGTGGGTCGCTTACTTAGCCGCAGCGGGCCGTGGCCAATTGGGCAAGCACTCAGATAGTTATCCGATCATCCAAGTATGGGAATAGGACCCCAAGCCCTTCTCTATCAATTCCAACCTTTCGCCCGGTCGCTAACCTATCTTTTTGAGTCCCTTTGTTCGCCCTTCTTTCCTGCCAGTAGTGTAGGCGGAGGACTTTATTTACGCTATTTCGTCAAATTATAAGTTTGCAGGCAAGGACAAAAAGATGTTCTTTCCTACTTACTATAGGTAGCTGCGTCTCCTAGAAGATCTTGGCATCAAAGATCCTTTTCCCGAAGCAAAAAAAAAGACCCCACCGTGGTGGAGCAGAAGGTGAGAGTACTGCCGGCCTATTTTCCTACGTGTGATCGGTCCGGATCAATCTTCCTTACCAACCCCGGTTCAACCTAGCACGACCAGTACAAATGCCCTAGTTCGACTCAGGTCTCGCTATCGCTTTATGGTGGCACCATGCAAAGGTTAGAATGAGAGTGCCCCTTGCTCCTTAGCCCTTTACCGGACTCCCCTACGTACCAGCAGACTTAAGTTATCCAGGCGGGCCTTCTTCGCTCCCCTTTTAACAAAGCCATCGACATTCTTTTGGTCAACGGCCCCCATTTCTTCCCAATGATCTTCCCTTTCTGTTGGGCGCTTACATCAATCAGTCGATACTAAGCCAAGAGCTTTTCAAGGAGTGCATTCTGGGAATCAAGTTGCTTCAGTCAGACCAATGACCGCCGCCTATCCATTTTAGGAAAAACCTGGTTCTAAACCAGCCCCTTTACTAGACTATATCAAAACTTTACTTGCTGCCGCTACTTCTTCTTGATTGCTCCATTCTAGAGAAAGTGCTGCCTTTCGGGTATACTTTAAGGAATGTGGTTCTTGCTCATAGCCTCAAAGACCCATGAGGGAGCCTCCTTTTACATTTACAATGGGATTCAGACAAGGAAGGCTGTGAAGTATGCAGACGGATTCTATTTTGTTACGATAATGAGATACTACGGAAATGCAGATAGCTTTAACTCCTACGAAGAAGGTAAGATGACTATAGACAAGAAAGATAGAATTGAACCAATGCCCCCTTGGAAGGAATGCCGCTTTCAACCTCCTTCTATCGACATCGACGGCTCCGAGGAAAAGAGCATCTTATGGCCATGACCAGCTAAAGATCACTGCCATCTCACGAATTGGATTTGAACCAATATCAAGCTACTTTCCTTTTAGTAGATCGTGAGTGGGTCTGTCGTCCTCCTCATTATAGTCCTCCTAGAATCAATAGCATTTCGTCGGAATACATCCTGTCTTTTCACCTTAGTAGTCCTATGCATAGTCAGTACTATAGCCCCAATCATGGCTACTAATAAAATAAGACTAGGAACCAAAAACCAGACGGAATAGTAGGTATAAAGTAAATTGCCCAATGTTTCCAAATTAGTCCAACTTCGTACCTTTTCGGCATAAACCGTATATCTTAGAGAGGTCGTATTTCTTTGGGTTGGTAGTAATGGAATGCTTTCATTATCTAAAATGAAGAACATTTCCCACCAAAAGATCAGTCCAATAATACCACTCACTGGTAAATAGCGCAATACTTCTTCGTGAATCTCCGCTATTTGAATATTGAACATCATAACAACGAATAGGAATGAAACGGCTATAGCTCCTATATAAACTACTGGGAAGATCATAGCGAAAAAGTCGAGACCTAACAAAAGAAGTAAACCTGAAGTGTTGCGAAAGACTGGGATGGGAAACAAAACAGAATGTACCGGATTTTTAGCACGTACAACCATCAAACCAGAGACCAAAGCAGGGCTCGACAAAACAGAAAGTATCATAGTACGTCGTCCTTCCCTGAAATGGAACTTTCATGCTGGAGCAAGAACTAGCATGAAAGTCGATCTATTACGACCAGCGCGGTTGTTCGTATTTCATTTTCTTCTTTCAAGCCTTAGAAAGCACTCACTGAGTTACTTACGGAATATAAAATCTCTCTCGACGCCGAGAATTTTTTATGTGTCTAGGTTGATTAGAGGTTCGGCTTCCTTCTCCCCCACCTTTTAGCGTTCTGGGCCCCTGAAAAAATAAAGAAAGCTGAAATCAAAAAGAAAGAAGAGAAATTGGGCCATGTTTCCCGAGAGAGGCCGCCTTCTCTCAGGCCAGCAGTCTTCTACTTCTAGTCGACTGCTTTATGACGGGCTTCCCTGTTTTGTTTCCTGGGCTCTGCTCGCTTCGTCTACGCTCCGACCCTAATAATTGAAAAACGATATTTCCTTGCCCTGCATTAAGATTGAAAACTTTTCGTCAAAAAAAAGGCAATCAATCAGAATCAAGAAAAAAAAAATGGAAATAGTGATTCAAGATCTAGATGGATCCCTATCTTTATCTCTATCCACGAAGATACCTATCTATATGGAGAGAGATCTATCTATGAATCGATCTAGACTATCCTCTATCCGGATAGATATGTCCTTATGAGCGACTACGCTGATCTTTATATGTTTTGGCCACGTCCGTTTCCGCTCCGAAGAAGAAGGTTTGGATCTTTCAATCTTATGTCGTGAGGGATGTGACCTATGTTAGGTCCATAAGATACCACAGCTTTTGGTGTTCTATGATTCACCTCCGAATAATGAGTAGGTAGTTCGATTCTTTTTATTTTTCTCTTCATAGTAAACTGATGGGGGGATGCGGAGCAATAGGTCGAATTACTATATAAAGAAGAGTTGTAAACTATAGGACTTCTTGTTCGAGTAGGAATATTTCGGTTTTTCTCGTTCCTTTTCTTCGATAAGAATAGGGATTTGAAATGATACAAATTCCTCTTCATTCTGTTGTGCTCATCGAAATAACTGCCTAAGCATACTTTTTTGGATCCAAACTTCTTTGTGTCTTCTTCTTGCATAGAAGAACGCAACTGTTGCAAAAACTGGGATTTTAGTAGTAGGCGGCATCCCTTCTTAGTTTTGAGTTTTCGGAACCATTCTGTTTTGGTTCTTCTCCACATTCTTACCGGGCGATCCAGGAATTTGCCTATGATTTTTTCAACTGATATTTCGATATAGAAAGATCTCCTTATTTCTTCACCGCGGGTTCTCGCATCATTTTCTTGAAAAGATATTATATCACCGTGGGACACTTTAAAATGAGTAATGTTTACCATTCTATTATTCACACAAACCCTTCGATGACTTATCGGCTGCCTTGCTTGAGGAATAGTTTCACGAAAATGGAGACGAACCGGAATAACGTCCGATCTTGTTTCTGGATTGAGTAGAAAAGGGATATATGATCGTTTTGTTCTTCTGTGCATCTCTGTGATGGGTAAATCTCCATGAAAAAGGGACAACTTTCGTGTAGTTTGTGATTGGATGTAACTGTTAAGATTTTCTCTCGAATAAATCTTTCTCTTAATAGATCTCTTCTTGTTTCTCAATCTTTGGAGAATGCGGCGTTGTATTATTGTAAGTTCTCTGTTCCAAACATTTCCTGAAAGTAGACGACAAGTTTTAAATCTTAATGCAGGCACGGCATATCTCGTTGAATCAGTCTTTTTCGCCACATCGGGGCTATGGGAATCGAACCCAATTCTGAAAAACCAAAACCCCGCGAAAGATTCAATCCCGGCTCGTCGAACTCTTTTTCTTAAAAATTTCTTAGAATGAAACCACACAGAAGCGATTTCGAACATTTCTTTTCTATACAATATTTGACCGATTCAAGATAAATTAATAATGGGCATTCGCTAAGCAAAAGTCCTTAATCCGGAAAAGAGATTGAATACCCGGAATAAGCTGACGACGGAGGAAGCGTAGCAATAGCAATAACAGTCCGAGTAGGAGTAGGAGGAAGGGCTTCTTTGCAAGGTAACTCTCAATCTCATAAGAGAGATCAACGCTCATCTCTTTAACTGAAGCATTCATTCCCTCCTCCATGCTATGCTATTGATGGAATCATCCTTCCCTTCGTTATGGAAGAAAAACATTGGAACTTCATAGCGCTTGGAAAACTACCGATACGCGAAAACCTTCTCTTACTATTCTCATCTCTTACTTATTTTCTATGATAGAGGAGCTTGGATAGCGGAAATAGTAAGCGAGATCGTAGCGTATACAGTCTATTTTTAATTAAGATATTAATAGTTTGTGGAGATTGATCACTCCTAAAAGGAGCCTTTCTCTTATTATACGATTACGATACCCACCAAATCAGAGTAGGCAAGGGCAAAGTTCTCAATTGGTTCAAATCCAAAAAGTGGAATTTTCCCCGTATTTTTGGTTGCAAGTACACTTCCTTTCCTAAACTGGCATCCAAATCGGACAAGTTCGCGTTTTCCCGGTTGAAAACTGTAAGGGAGGATGATTGAATAGCAGGAAAGATTGGCTTCATTCCTATTTTATTCCCAAGCCAGCAAGAATCACTCTAACAACAGATATAGAGACAATCGCTCCTAATGGAACACTTACTAAATCTCGATGCACCGCTTCTTCAACTATTTCATAGCCCCCAATGGAAAGCCTAAACCCTCACTCCTCCAATCCTTCCTCGGACATAAAAAGAAATAGTGTAAGAAGAAGAGCGGTTAGGATCACACTGGATATTGTAACAAGACCAGAAAGACCGGTTAGGAGAGCAAGGGATATTCCAACAACGGTTATTGCTAAGACTGGTTATTCAACAGCGCATACTGGTCTACGAGTACTAGGCATGCCTCCACCTTCCTCCAGGAGTTAAGTTTCTATTGAGTCAGATCTGGGATTCGTTTCAAAATTCATCTCATCCGTGAAAAAGAAATGAATTGATAGAGTCAGATTCATACTTAATCTATCCCACTAGCACTAGCTCGACGTCCTATCTCGAGGCTCATGCCAGGCTTCGTCAAATCCATAATAATGAATATGAGGCTAGCTTTATTCACTCATATGAACTCAGGAAGTAAGCACTATGTTTGCTTATATACAAAATTTAGATTGCTGGACCAACCACTGCTCCTGCTTATGCACCCTACCACGGATACTACTAAATAAAAGAGACTAGCTTTTCCAACTTTCCTAACTGTGATAACGGGTGTACTTCCCGGCTTTCAAGGCTCGGCCCCGGCTGGCATCCCTGTTCTTTCCGGGTACACAAGTTAGGGCTTGCTTTAGGGCTGAGAGGGCTCTTGGTGAATCTACCTTTGAACACTTTCATAACTTTCTCTATCTCGTTCTTGACTTTAAGACCTGTCCTGTATTAAAGAACTCGACCAGGGACATGCCATCTTCGCAATGAAACCTATAATGGCTTAGTAGATGGGCTGAGATATTAGATTGTATTCAATATAAAAGTATTGGTTAATTTATAACTGCGGTAATAAATGGAATATGAATACTGGGTTACCTTACTTCATACCTGTTCTTACTCCTTCCTGTTATTACCTGAGTTAACTACCTTTAACTACTTGAATAACTAACCCACTGGCCAAGGATTCCACTTCTTAAATACCCTAACTCCGGACCCTTTTCTTTTGTTCAAATAACTGCTGTTAAAAAGAAATAGTTTAATCTTGACCTACGGAGAAACTTAATTCATGTCTTTGAGTGGAAGGTTTAAGATTTTAGAATGCAGTTAAAAGAGAATATTATTAATATGCCTACCGGTGAGTTAATAGGCAGTTCTTAGATCTCTTTAATGAATTTATTATTGGTGTTATTCTTTAGAGTTATGTTGTCTTCTCTGTTCTTATTGGTATTTAAGTTAAGAGTTCAAAGAGAATATTCTTACTAGGCCGTTAGGTTCTTTAAGAGGCATGTCTTAGATCTCTTTAATGAATTTAAGTGTCAGGTGCAGATGAAAGAAAGAAATCCACACAGAAAGAAAGAACTTCTGGCAGAAGAAAGGTTGGATCAGAGATTACGAGCGGGATAAGGAAGAAATAAGGGAAAACAGCATTTGAGGAATAAGACGGATCCCTACTCTACAGGCTTGTTACTAGAGCGTATAACTTTGATTACTTCAACAGCTAACAAGCTTACACTCGGCACTCTCACCTGCGAGTCCCTTTTCTCCAACAACAAAAAGGTTTGGAAATAGGTGCAGACCCCGGGCTAAGAACCTTCCTTCTCAGCGAGCAACTTGTTCCATTTAGGGGTTTCTCCTTAAGTTTGAAAGCGGGACAGAAGACAGTTAGCAACAAGGGGAACTCACAACTAGCTACTAGGAAATAAAAGCTCCATCTCCAAGTTTCACTCAGGCGGATCGGGCGATCTAATTCAATTAGACCTTCTAGATAACCAAAATCATAATAGAAAGAAAAGTAGCTCACGTAGGTAGGAATTAATAGAGTAGTGATCCAGTCAAGATATCTAGGGGGTCACTGGGGAGTTGATAAAACTATGGTTCACCTGGAAAGCGTAGTAGTGAGCCAGGCTAGGTATAGTAGCTCAAAGATAGTATTCGCGGATAAGCTTCATGAACAAGAGAGTCTCGACTCGAAGAAGTAGTCCATTCAGTCAGGATCAAGATTGTGTGAGAGAAAGGGCTTATCAATTGCACGGCTTGGGCAAAAGATTGATTCAATCCTGCTACTCCCTTCACTTCTTCTATCTCTTTCGGTTCACGACTTAAATCGTAGGTAGGGGAGGAGATGGATTCGTTTGCTTGTTGAGTGCGGTTTGCGCAGTTTAGTGTGGCCTCCCTTTCGTCATTGGTAGAGAGATTAAGTCATTACATTGGTAGATAGATTAGGTACTTACTGGAAGGCAGAAGAAGGGAAAAGATCTATCTCTTGGGCAAACTCTTGGGCAAAGCCTTCTTCTTTCATACCATAGCGGTGCCACCCTGTGTTAGGAAAAGAAGATGGATGAACTTGTTTGTGCCCCTATGCTCTCTCTTGTCCGCCTTTTAGGTTGTTGCGCCTTATCCACCTCTTTGAGGTAATTTCCAGTCTTAGTTATAGCAGTAGGAATGTGATCTTTGCCTTATCCGGATCTATCTACACTGTCTCAGCTCGTGCAAAGCGGTAACTATCTGAAGGAAGGGTACGGAGTTGATCCTCGCACCGAACTCTAAGCGCTAGTTGAACCTTCTTCGGTCTCTTTCAGCGGCGGGGAGCTTTCTCTCTTAAAGATGGTATTCGTTGCGCTTTCCTCTGACAGTTATGCCCCAAACGAGGGCGCCCTAGCTAGTTCAAGTTCTCCCAATTGAAACTCGTACCCGGGAAGGAAACATAACATCATCTTCTTCAGTGGTCAAAGACGGGTCAGCAGCAGAACCCGGTTCAGCGGCACAATGAAACTAAGCAATAGCGGACGGGCAACAAAAAGTGGTTCAGCTTAAGCATCTGACCTCTTGATATGATCTATGCTATGAATCTTTCACTTTCTTAAAGAAAGGCATTTTGAACACAGTTTGAAAGAGCAGGCTTGATACACTTTTTCACCCTAGCTAGGTAGAGTGAAGATGGAATTCTTTTTTACTCCCACTCCTAGCGTGCTAAGCCGTAATCTGCTTTTGAAGAAGATCATTCGGTATACTAGACTGATCTTTTTGATATCAAGGAAGATTCATGCTCTTTAAAAGAGAAGGAAAACGGATGCGCGTTAGCTAACAATCCGTTTCTTTTACGACATGGTTTGTGTGAAGCAACTTAGGAGTGAAAAGCATCGTTAGCTGCTTACTTGCCCTCCTAGATTGTTTAATGGATCAATAAACAATTGGGCGGAGTCTGAGTCTTGTGTTAAACATAGGAACAAACTCATTCTTCCCACAGAACAGCCAGAGGTGGATAGGATTCGTATTATGCTGTAGAATTACCGAGTTTCTTCAAAAAGGAATGGGTATGTGACATCGCTACTATAGAGGAAGGACAACGATCGATAGCTTCCAGCCATAGAGAAAACAAGCCTTACAAGGAGCTCGATGTTCTTTTTCTAACAGTGAAGTGGAATTTGAGCTTTGCTGGATTTCCCACCAAAGAACCTTCACTTCATCCCTAGTCTTAGAGCTAAAGCTAAAAGGAAGTCCTCTAACTAATCAAAGGAGAAGGCGGAGTTGTCTTCATGATAAAATGATTGGTTAATTACTAAATGCTTGAACTCTTGATCTAATAATGAACTATTGGCATTTGGCCTTTGATACTTGGTATAGATGTGGAATGTGAGGTCTTGTCAGGAGAGGGAGCCGAGTTAGAGCTGATAAGAGCGCACCAACTCCCGGGAGGAAGAATGGGAAGCTACGAAGACAAAGTTGACCCTACCATTAGCCCAGACCTCTTTAGTAATGGAAGCCCTTTCGCTTAAGGCTTGGAGTTTTCCTGCTGGATAGCGCATTCCCTATTATACCCTTGAAGTCAGACACCAGAGCTAGAGTTCAGTTCAGCGGAAGGAAAAGGAAGCGGCGCTTCGAAAAGAAAGGAAAGCCCAGAACCTGGAACCAAAGTAAGGGCAGCTAGCCACAAAGAGTTGAAAACCACTTGACTGTTAAGGAGTTGACAAAAGTTCCAAGTCAGACATTGCAGCCAGTTCCGTGTGCTTAAGAAAGAAATGGCGATTCATAATCCAAGAGGTCCGCTCGTGTGGTTCCTTAAACATAAGTTTGACTGGGGAAGGGGAAGCCTAGCTAGGAAGGAGTTTTGTTTGCAGAGAATAGTTTGACTAGAATTGTAATCAGTCCTTAAGCCCAAAGAAGATTATAAAGCGCTTTCCCGGGCTTAGCTTCAAATGAATATTACGAGACAGCAGCATCAGAGTCGGCGACAGCAGTGGCACTTGGGACTTTCTTTCAAAATAAAAATGTGCTCCGGGTGGAAAGGGCACTAGGCAGTCACTGAAGAATTATCCTAAGAAAAAAGCAACTTTAGCACTTCTGGAAAAGAGGCTAGCTTTCTATTGCGCCTGGACCGCCATCTAAGAAAACTCAAACTCAAAGCGATCGGAAGTCAGAACCAATGGAACTGGATAATATGGCACTCCTTAGGCCTGCTTATGGATCGGCAAGCACCCCTTAAACATAGAAAACTGCTGGATTCAATCCACTTGCTCATTGCCTTGAGAAAGAAAACTGCTCAATAACTACTGCCGGAGAAAAATCAGATTAGAGTAGTTCTCTAGAAGCCCATTATAGTAATACTGCAAAGAACGCATATTACAGTAGTCCTCGAAAGCCATACTCCGCCCTTTTTCCTGACTTACTTCTTGGGAAATGAGACTTCCCGCCTTGATCAATAATCATTTTTCTTTGCCTGATAGATTGCATTGGTCTAAAATGCTAGCTTGAAAAGGAACTCCCTTACACTAGTCCAATTATTTTTTGGTTATTAGCAAGCTTTGAAGAACATTTTATCGATCTTCAACTGGCCGGATGTGGATGGAACGTATGCTACGAGTGCTTTAGTGGCGACGTGGGTACCGGTTGCATTCTAAGTTGATTCAACAACAGCCTAAGTTCCCTTATTTCATTCAATTTCCTGTTAGCAGGATCGGGTAGGATAGTGAGTGTCAGGAGAAAGAAAAGAATTAGAAGCGTCTCTCATAGGTTCACCAATTTATTGACTGTTGCCGGGTCGCCCGATGTCTCATCGTAAGATGTTGGTGAGTCTTAGACCAATTGGGGCCAAGGGCTTCTTCACAGCCTGAAACCCGGTTGTGCTATTCCTTCCCTCGCTTTATTTAATCCCGTAAGTCACTTCGTTCTCCAGTCCGGATTTATTTTCCTTCTAGGCTTCTAGTAGCCCTTCTTCCTTCCACCAAGAGAAGTGCGAATCCACCAAGGGCATCCCCAGTAGCATTAGCAGAAAGAGGATCCTGAGAAAGAAAGCATATTATAAAGGGCTGTTTACGACTTACCCACATGCCAAAAGGAAAGGAGTATGTCACCAAGTTATGAGTATGCGAACTTACCCATGGTAGAAAGTGATATCAGGTTAGAGTAGGGCAAGGATGGGAAAACATACAATGGTATCTTCCTATGGAACCTTATAGCAAGAATAGCCCTAGAGGGTCTTACCGTTACTCCAGACTTAGACACTCTATCTATTAAGCCCTCTTTTGACTGCTATGAGACTTATTAACAACGTGAGAACTGGTATGATAATTATAACTTTTATAACTCTTAGACACAGTAAGAGTACTCTATATTGGAAGTACTGTTCCAAGCCCTCTTATCTGCCTTAGCCTCTAGAAAAGCCCTACTCCAACATGTCCACGCCTTCAACACGATAGACATCTTAGGACTAGTATCCACTATCCACGGTCTACAAGGTAGAGTTAGTCTTTCTACTGATAATCCTTAACTGAAGGAATCGTTAGCACGTTGTTAGCACGAGGGTATAGAAAATCAATACGAAAACTATGTTCTTCCTCTTTTGCCCTTTCTTTCAATGTCTGCTTTGATTCACTTGAAGTAGACGGTTACAAACCTATTCGGAATATGCTAATTCAGAATAGTATGGAAAAGAAGTAATATGCGCAAAAGAACTTGATTGAACTGCCTTCAAATACACAGGCTTTCCCTATCACGTGCTTTTGTGTAAAGTCGAGTTAATTTTTCGGGGGGTCGAGCACTGGTACAAGGTGGACAACTATAACTACTATATGGGACCCCCTAGTTATCCTTCTACTGGGCCTAGAAAGTAATAATACACTGTAAAAAGGGGGCATAGCACTAGCAGGAAGGGCAATAGTGGGAGACTTCTTATATGAATATGACCCCGAAACAGCTTCTGCAACAAGAAAGACTTACCTTATTAACAGGGTAACATCCCTATTCTAAGAGGTGAAGGCGAAGGCTAAAATAAAGGGGAAGAAGTCAAAGACAGAAAGACTCCAACTGTAGGGGCTAGAACTTTATCTCAACCTAAAACCCCTCCAACTTCCACTTTTACTCAATCCCAAAAAGAGGTAGCTGGCTTTCAATAAAAGAGACTTATATAACTTGGTTGCTCACCTTATCACTTGAACTCCATTGAAGAAAAAAGCAAGAAAACCCCATCAAAAGAGGCTTTCCCCATCGAAGGCAGAATCTCAAAGATATCCTATACCTATTAATAAGAAAAGAAATTCCTTTACGTCACACTCTTGTTCTCTTACTCTATGTCGACGACATAGCCATATTTGGGTCCAGCAACGAACTCATTCAGAGTCTCATCAATGCAAACGGAATTCTCCATGAAAGATTTGGGTTATCTCTGCTACTTTCTTGGCATCGAAATAAGACCCAATAGTTCTGGTTTGATGCTCTCACAAAAGAAAGACATTCTCGAGTTTATTGAGCGTCATCACATGAGTGAGGCTAAACCAGCTGTCACCCTTCTTCATAGCAAACAAGATTGGAGTTCTCAAGAATCAGAATTTCTCTCGGATCCTTCGAAAGACAGGCGTATCGTTGGCAGAAACAAGATCTTTCCAAGGACCTGACATTCAATTTGCCGTTAATCTCTCCTCGCAATATCTCCATCAGCCCCGTAATCACCATCTTCAATCTTTAAAGCGCATACTCATAGAATGGCGGATTATGGCTTTCAACTATACCGGGATTCTCCTTTTAAATTGACTGCTTACTCAGACGCGGATTGGGCTGGCTGTAAACTCACTGTAAGTGCCTGACGAGAGGACCCTTCATCCTCTGGAGAATCGATGGTCAAAGAAAATTCAATATCAAAATTCTATTAAATTAAAGAAATCTAAAGGTTGGTCCAAGATCCGCTAGTCGGCTCAGTTGGAACTCTTTCCGATCCTAATTCAACAGTGCATCACGGATCTTAGGTAGGCTGCCGTACTCCCAACTCTCGTAGAGCACATGGGCGAAGCTTCTTCGATCAATAACTAAATGACTGGAATGAAGAAAGAAAAAACCAACTAATTAATAACGATATTTCTCGCTTCACTTTTTTGGTGAAAGAGCATAAAAGTGTGTCGTATTCGCACGAAAGAAATGGGAGGAGAGTCCGGTTGTGAACTCGAGAATCTCTTGTCTTTCCGCCTTGAATGAAGACACCCGGAGAATCAATTTGTCTTTATAGCGCTGTGTTAGTTTCCGCTTATCAGTCCCGTGGGAAACTCGGGAAAGCTTTCTAGTCATGATATGGGCAATTCACTAGGCTCAATTTAAACTATTAATTAGAATAAGGAGTTGCCCTTAAATTATCTACATACTCTTCTCCCCTCTTAGCCCTCAAAAAAAAAAGTAGGCAGCTAAGGTCGATTGAAGGACCAACCTCCGACCTCATTACACGGAATTGACGGATGGAATTGTCAATCTTAGGAAGGCCCTCTTACTGGGCCTAATTAGCGTTGACTTATCCTGGGAAAATGCAAGAAGTAGTTTATTTGAAGCAGCTCACCTCACTTTTATTTTAGGAGAGAGGCTCTCACACTCTTAACTTGAAAGGTCGTTTCGTCTTCAATCAATGTACACGATGGCTTAGTTTCTATCGCCCGTAGCACATGGGAGTGAGAACACTTTCAAGATGCTGAAGCCTCTTTCTAAGCCTCTCTTTCTGATTATGCTGATGTTGCACTTTATTCATATCTTCTTCTGCCTCACTGATAAAATCAGAATGTGCCAATAAAATATATCAATATTTCTTTTAAATTGTAAAAGGTATATAACGCATGCATGAATTGTAGGAACTTCCTTATCAGCTAAGACGCACCTCTTCGAATAGCTTTTTAGTCCAGTTCAATCTGACTTTTGATAGTCTTGCCTTCCTAACTGGTATTTCAATTTCGGGTGAATGACCAGATCGATATAAGTTGGCCTTCTCTTCATCTATCTGAATCCTGAATCTATCAATCGAAGGACGACGATACTCGAAGACTTTCCACTTGCTGACCATGTTCAGAGAGAGGGCAAGGCTCCCATGGAGAGCCAAACTCAAGCATGCCAAAACAACAACAAGCTAGCGTTAATCAGACTTCTCATCCTTATGGTGCAGTGCCACCCTGTTATGGAAACTTTGACAAGCAGTCTACGGCACCTAAACAAACAACCGCTAGTGAGGATTCCTCCTCCTATTGATTGGGTTAAGCTCAATTCATGGCATTTAGGGCTTCTTCAGGTATTGCTGCCGCTGGGGGCAGGGACTCATCTGCTTCTTGTTCTTGGTTAGGTGAGGTGGTTTTGCTTTTAAATCGGCACTGGTTCGTCTCATAATATTTTATTACGATAAAGACCAATTTCCGCTTTTTCTGTAGTAGAAAAAAAGCTTGATTGCGCTAAGAAAAAATAGATTCTATCTGTATAATATACATTAGAGACGGCGGCAAACGCAGAAAGAAGGGCATACCTCTAGTCAAAGAGGTAAGAAGCAAATGAATCCTTCTTGCTTCTGAAATCCGAGAGCAATGTTCCACATTTTTTGCTGATGAAAATGTTATAGCCGGATAGGCCTCTTCGAAGGAAGTAGTGCTGTATTCTTTTATAAGTAGTAGTACGAACCTCTTCAAGTCAACTCCTAGCTCTACTTTATTAAAAAAAAAAAAAAAGAAAAAGGAATACTTTATAAGTATAACCTGAACCCAATATGTATGATAGAATCAAAGTGATAGTTACTTCAATCCAAGCATTGG
>CAIGRH010281966.1:0-12836 GCA_903798295.1 Fraxinus nigra
TGTCTATAAATACCTCCGAGGTGATAAATGTTTTCCTACTTGAAACCATGAACTATTGAACTTACGCTATACTATCTTCCCGCATTCTCTAAATTGTTTGCTAATTCTTACGCCGGAGGTACAATGGGGGAGAAACCTCCGACCTCTTTTTGCAGGTCACAACCACTGATCGGAGTAGCCGGACCATCGCACCCGGTAAGGTAGATACGGAAAACAATTTCATAAACATTTTAATTTTAAAGTTATTATTAGACAATAAGAAAAAAAGATTCATGGATACACAAGATAGAGTTGGCGACATAATGTTCAAAATTGTAAAAGCGTCTCTCTTCTACAATATGAATATTGGGGGTTTTTTTTTTTTTTTAAGTTTCAATCTTCCTACAAAATTTAAAATTTTCTTTTTAAAGTTTTTTTTTTTTTTCCTTTTGCAAATTGGAACATATCTCGTGTTCATGATTTTCTAATCACTCTGGTACCAATGGTTCGTGAGAACTATGCCAAAAGTGATGTACAAAGGAGATTCGAAAACCAACTAGTTCTAGAGACTTTATACCGACTCTTTAGTTTATTAAAAACATAAAGTACAGAGAGCTTAGAAGAAGGGGGCAAGAGACCTTATTTCTAGTAAATGAAAACACGAAACGTGCGTAAAATAAATATAATGAATATGTGGATTAAGGCCTTATCTCATTTGGTAGAGGCGGTCAAAACATGTTGATTTGTTTAATTTTTTAAAAATTTCGATAATCTCTTTTGCGAATAACGCGTGATCACAAAGAGAGTGATAATGTTTGTACTCGGAGGTCATGTCATATTTCTCCATCAGCACCAGCAGAAGCGGAGTCGCGAGAGGACAAAAATATTTTTGCAGTTGATACATAGAAGAGAAAATTTATATAAAATTTTTTTATGTTTATGAATTAAAAAAAAAAAAAGAAGAAGAAGAAGAAGAAGAATAATTAGCCTCTGCTTATCTCCATCCCTGCTCTTCAGTTTGTACGTTCTTATTTTTAATATTATAAAATATTCCAAACAACCATGTGATTTAATGGGTGTTTGGTGGAGATTAAAATTTGATTTTCAATAGATAAAGATAAAAAAATTTGAAATGTGTGGTTGAAAAGTTGTGGGACCCGTAAAAGATAGGGTTAATATTGATTGTTTAACTTTGACTTAGATTAAAATTTGATTTTAATCCGAAACAAACATGACTTTAATTAAAAGATTGAGCCCCTGTTTGGTACACATTAAAATTTTCATTTTCATTCTTCTACTCGTTTTCAATCACACATTTTTCGATAAAATAATATTTTTCATCACATCAATAATTTTTCCTTTTTTTTTCAACCATACATTTATCATCAATCTACTATTCCATAATACATTCTTTCAAAATAATGTGGTCTTGAAATTAACAAAAGTTTGACCATTATAATAATGCTAAACATCTTGGATTTTACTACCCGTATATCAAAATTATACATAAGGGATTATATAATATGATGTGGAAGAAAAAGAATTGAATGAAAAAGTTGACTGCATTTTAAACTGACAAATGATAGAGTACAATATGGCATTATGTAACCATTATGTATCTCATGATGTACATCTTTAATCCTCCTCCACACATAATGAAAATTAAATCCCTAAACAAAATTAGTGAATTAGTCATCGATTTAATTAGCTTTATTTATTGACTAAATAATTCTCCAACGTGGCATCACCAAAGTAATGAAGAATCTTAATGATCTAAATTTGGTAAAAGTAAGATTCTTAGATTAAATGACCGACCACGATTAGCTTTATTTTTTACTTTTCCAATAAATAACCGACATTAATATTTGATGCTTAAATCGGAACCTTTTCACAAGGATGATAAGGATATTTAATAGTGTTCTTTTACATTTTTTTTAATCAGTATTTTAGAAAAAGGTCACCAATTGGATAACACTAAACATATTTTTACACATCACCTGAAGCTTTAGAATGAAGTCAATTAGAATTCTTTTCACACACACAAACACAAATGTGATTGCTCATTTACGAAATGTAATTACGAAGTCAATTAGAAAAAATGAATTTACGTAGGGGCGTATCGGATGCAAAATTTAAATGAATATATGTATCATTTCTCTAAATGTCTACTTTTAGAAGAATCGATTCAAGAGTAATGAGCACCAATAGTCGTACCGAATTCATTAAACAAGTACCAACTTCTTGTTGTGACATATATGTCTTTGGAGAAGATATAGCCCTTTTACACACCCTCTCACATGACCTCAATAAGAGAGTACCAAAAAAAAAAAAGGGATAAAACTATTTGTACATAATTTGTCCATTATGTAAACAATTAGGTAGGAAATTATGTAAGTCTAGCATAGTCCAAAAAATATTACCCAACCCCGTGAATTGTCGGTGGGGGTTATGTACATGAGTGTTTTGAGAATGTGCACATTAGCATTAAGGCATTCTTCCATATCATCAGTCTTGTCATATGCAATGCAACTTGTCCATAATAATCAGTGAAACACGTGGGTATCTAAGAAATATCTTTTTGGAAATAATGCACATTTTTTGTTGTCACATAAGTCTAAATCCACCACCTTCTCTGGTATATATAAACTCCATAAGAGTTTCTAAACATCAACCCTGCACAAGTCTTGATCTTGCATATCAATCTTCTTTCTTAATTTGCAACTATTTCTCATTGGTTTTCGTGCTTTTCGAGTCAGGTTTTTCAACTACTTTCCATTCGGTTTTTCCGAGGTCGAGTAATGGATGCAATAATGAGATTGACAACAGAAAAGCCAGTGGTGATATTCAGCAAAACCTCTTGTTGTATGTGCCACTCCATAAAAACACTTATATGCAGTTTTGGTGCAAACCCTACAGTTTATGAACTTGATGAACTTCCCAATGGACAGCAACTAGAAACGGCACTGCAGGCATCCGGATCAAGGCCAACCATACCAACTGTGTTCATTGGACAGGAATTGACTGGGGGGGCCAATGAGATTATGAGTCTTCATGTTAAGGGCAAACTAGTCCCCTTGCTCAAGAAGGCTAAAGCCATATGGATTTAGCATCTTTATTGTTAGTAGTTAATACCTGTTAAGGGCAAACTACTATAATTTTTACCTTCCATTGTGTATCTGTTTTTTTTTTTTTTGTCATTTTAACTAAGTAATGTGACAGTGTAGTACTTACTCTCAGTTTTGTAAATATGAATTGGAATTTGCATTTTTATACCTACCCATATTAGAGAATAGAAGAGAAGGCTGAAACGTGTAGCAGCAAAACAACATGGTCGAGAAAGAGTCGAGCTAGCAAAATCAAACTAATAAAACCTAAAATATGAAAACTAACCAAATAATAATAATAATCAACACAATAGATTATATTAACACAAATTCTTCATTTAAGAGTACTTCAGATAAGTTACACTTATCGTGCTCACTAAATGCATTTCTTTCTGTCCCAGCTTTTAGCAAAAGTGGTGGGTGACGATGAAGGCATGGCCGAAATGATATTTTGAAATTGAAAGCTTAACCAATCAGATCAAAGAGCTTGAGATGAAGCTCAAGGTTTTCAAATTTTCTTGATCATAATTTAAAAATATGTAAAACTTCTCGCATGTCATTTCAAAGATATCGATCCTTCCGGTTTCAATCATCTAAAGCTTTTATTTGTTCTATTGTGTGTGTCTCAACTGTAGATCTGGTATGGTAATAGTCAAAAACTTACTGGTGAACGAGGCTTTGTTTGTCGTCGTTGCGTACTACTTTTGGTCTAAATAGAATTACTTGCTAAAATATTATCTACAGAGTTGCGATTGATCTCTTAATGCACCTTTGAAATAAAGCAAACCTTACTTATGGCAACATTTTTTAGCTTTTCTATTTGCTTCCTTTTGTGTTGCTTTGAAATTGACAAGCTCTAGAAGTAGTTTCCCCTGGTGCTTGTGCAGAAAATTTCAGGACATACAACTATAATGCAATGCAAAGCCATGTTTTCTAGAATTAATGTATGGTGTGGAAATCTTAAAGCAACTCCTTGACGTTGCTCTCCAGAAACAAGCGCCCTTAGCTTTCGGGTCTGGCTTTTTACCAGTGAAGTTAAACCAAAGGGAAATCGCTGATTCTGGAGGAATATTTCAATAGATAGAATGTTGATATTTCTTTTCTTGAAGATGAAGATTTGGCTTCTGAAAATTATTCAATTGCTTTCATTATTCAATTCAAAACAACAGATCACCGGTTGAAAATGAATTTTGAGCTCACGCCATTTCTTGATGGAGACATCGAGACAGCCGTTCTAGTCAGGCACATTTTAGTAACCATTCAAAAAATAACTATTGAAAAACCTCAAAACATGTTGGGCACAAAAGTAATTTAAACAGTGAATTTTTAAAACTCAGCCAAACATAGGTCAAACTCACTCCGTTGCTTATCATCATAATTGTTGCCGTTGTTCATGATGCGCGAAATATACATAATCCCTGTGCTTTTCTTGACTGTCTCGTGCTGCCATGGAGCAGAGAGAATTAATTTGAGGAGCTTCTGAGTCTGTTGGCAAGTTGGTTTCTATTACATTCCAATTTATTTACCTCACATCAGGGAAGTTAAGTGAAATCCAATAATGTCAAAAGGTGTACACAATTTCATAATAGCATGTTTAGTACACCAGAGGTGGCACGACACAAATTCTAACTTTTCTTTTATAGAATCACAATTCGGTAATAGCAAGTTCGGTATACACGACTGTTCTACACGATACAACGAGATTCTTTTTATATTTTCTCTTTTTTCAGAATCATGTAAAGTACAACATAACAAATGTGAAAAGTGAAATACAATCATGTTCATGGATCAATAGAAGTGTATAGAATTGTTGGGAATAGCTCAAAGATAAGATTCTAATTCTTTTCATTCACTCCGATGGAGAACAATTTAGCAAACATATCGTGATTGGCTATCCGCTGGTTGCCTTGAACTTGTAAGAGGCATAGGAGAGGGCACCATAACTCCAACTATGGTGTATAAGTTCAGATTCTGCATTTTCACCAGCAGCACCCATTGCTACGTGTAATGGATAGAAATGGTCAGGACTTGGGTGTGCAACTTTTGCATATGGTGCCTTTTCTACGTAGTTATTAACATCTTCAAATCTCCCTTCAAGTAGAGCCTCTTTCAGCCAATTATCAAACTCCGAAGCCCAAGTAACCACAGAACCGTCATCGACACCACCACGGCGCAGCCTACTAAGGTTGTGGGTGGTGGCGCCCGAGCCAACAATGAGCACCCCCTCCTCTTTCAGGGGTGCCAATGCCTTCCCCAAATTATAATGATAAGTCCCGTCTCTGTTTGTTTGGACGGAGAGTTGGCACACCGGAATATCTGCCGCCGGGTACATGAGCATAAGTGGAACCCACGCGCCGTGATCCAATCCTCGTTTTTTGTCCTCGCGCACATGCTTGAAACCTATTAAAGACAAGATTTAAATCCAAGTATAAATAGCTCATTTCTAACAGTTTTTAAATAAGATGTTAATAAAACCTGATTCCTTGAGCAATTCTTTCACTCTATTTGCCAATTCCGGCGAACCTGGTGCCGGATACTTGATCTTGTACATTTTCTCCGGGAAGCCGTAGAAGTCGTAGATAATATTGTTGACGCCGGCGATGGCGTTGACAGTGGGCTCTGAGGTCTCCCAGTGACCGGATATGACCAATATGGATTTGGGTTTCTCCGGGAACACCTTCTGCCGGAATGACTGGAGGAAGGATCTCGCCGGTAGCGACTCATCAATTGACAGCGTCGGCGAGCCATGTGAGATATAAAAAGTCTCCTTCAATCCCATCTTCTTCAAAGAACTTGATGCTTCCGATTCAATTACTAGAATTTACCCGAAACACCGAGACACGAATGTCTCTAGATTATAAGGGAGAGAAATCGTGCGTGCGTGTGCAACCCGCGGTTTTACCAACACCAAAACCACCCAATTGACTTTCACTTGCTTCCTAAGCATAAACAGTTAGGCCATGTTTGGTACTCATTAAAAATTTTGTTCTCATTTTTTTACTCATTTTCAATTATACATTCTTCAATAAAATACTTCCTCCGTCTCATTTATACAAGCTTACTTTCCATATTTTCTTGTCTCAATTATATAGTCTTATTTCTTTATTAAAAATGTTTTGCTTTGTTTATTTACTAAATATACTTCTATTTCTTTACTACTTTCAATAATAATTTACTACTAGTTGTTGATAATTAAATGAGAGTAAATTAGGAACGTTTTTGACAAAAATTATTTTTCCAATAACATTATATAAGATTTTTTAATTCGTGTGAAAAAACAAAATAAATATATATAAATGGGACGGAGGAAGTAATATTTTTCATCACGTCAATAACTTTTCATTCTTTTTCAATCACACATTCTCCACCAACCTACTATTCCAGGATACATTCTTCTAAAATAATGTGGCTTAAACACACTCTTAATCTACTTGTACAAAACAAATTGACAAAATTTGTTGACAAAATAAGTGTGCCAGAATTAAGGTTGTTGATTTCAAAAATTGTTTTCTTTTTTAAATCATTGGTCTAGATCTTGTCGACGCATATTTTGTAAATCAATTTTGTCAACTTATTTTGTACTCGTAACATGACTCAAAATTTGATTTTTAGGTACATCAAATGTGGCTGACTTTTATCTATTATACAACTTTGCTTCTAAGAGGATTGCACAATTCATTACTTTACTTGTTAGCTTTCAATTTTGTGAATTCCGTAGGTTGATCTCTAAACAATGTTACAAGAATGTGGCTGGACAGTCCGATTCAATAGAAAAAAATCAAGTATAGAAACTCATCTAGTTTTGGGCAAAAAGACCAGGAAAAAGATACGTGTTAAGCCAAATAAAGAGTCAATTAGTTCGAACTTTAAAATATTTTTTTATCATTTGTTCGACCCTTAACCCTGTATTTTCGATTACATGCCCTAGCTGACATTGAAAACATTGTCTCTAACATCTTGTTCTAATTGCATAAATAGCCTTCCATGGCTGAAATTATTCAAATATTTGTGTGAGCCTAACGCATATAACCCTATGAAGTTAAGTTTTGCTTCTTTTATATGGGCGTCTAGAAATTTGAAGCGAGAAGGAGCCATATAAAGTCTTATTTTGAATATTTTTTGCCGTTAGGATTAGTTGAACAAATGTAATAAGAAGTTAGAAACTTTTTACTTAAAATACTTGAACCAAATCGTTAATGAGACAATAAATTGGGGACCAATAGTGTAATTTTCTTTTGTTTGATAGAGATTAGGCCCATTTGGTACACATTAAAATTTTCATTTTCATTATTCTACTAATTTTCAATCACATATTCTTCAATAAAATAATATTTTTCATCACATCAATAATTTTTCCTTCTTTTTCAGCCTTACGTTATCTATCAATCTACTATTTCATAATACATTCTTTCAAAATAATGTGGTTCAAAACTAAAAACAAAATTTATAGCAAATTTTGATAAAAGATGATAGAATGTGTGGTTGAAATTAATTATTGTTTTTAATTTAAGTTTTAATCAATTTTTTTAATGGTATCAAACATGGGCTTAAATTATTGGATTCCCATCTCTTTCCACGTCATCGGTTACGTTTGTTTTCGCGTCACCCGTATTTAAAAAGTGAAAAGGTGAGCCGGCGTCATAAAAAAGGTGAAAGAAAAGTAGCTAATAGTCCAGCCTTGTTTTATAGTTTAGACGGAGAATATAATTGAAATGGTCAAACTTCGACTAAAAACAAATGTGATTTTGATTCTCCCAACTTGGATTGTAATACTCGTTTTATGTTAATCTCACATATAGCACATTCTTTAAATTTTATACAATTTTTTCTTTTTTTACTTTAATTGTAATCGCTCATTGGTATAGCAAATTGAACGAAAGTTTCCAATTTTTTTTGCTTTATTTTGTCCTCCAACTATTTAACTTTGTAGTATTGGATCTTGAGTGAATATTTTCCATTTATTTGATTTGTTAATAAGTTTGAATTTTATTTGAAGAGGAAAATCATCTTGGCCTTTAGAGTTGGATAAAACTTTCGAATCGGACCGAATCGGACCCGAACCGAACTAAATTGAATCGAGCGATTCTTCTTAAATTAAATACCGAAACATGTATGTGAATCAAGAATCAACGGATTCGGTGCAGTTCTTGGTTCTAGACCAAGAATCGAAAAATCAAATAGAAATAGAATTTCCATAATTTTTTTAATGTTTTATCTTAAATAAGTCAAATTATTTTATTTTTAAAAGATATCTGCTAACTAATTAATTTAGTCCAAATCTAAAATATGATTTTACTATTTTCAATTTCTAGTCATCCCAATTTAATCAAATTGACTTAAGTTTTACTCAAATCTCTTACTCTACCGTAGTTTGTTTCTACCGTTCTATTATTATGAACTCGCCATTTTCTTCTTTCTGTAATTTTAACAGTTAAATTTATGAAGAACTGAACAAAGAGAGGCATAAAAGATATCACAAGATTGAATTACGTTATTTTGTAAGAGTTAAGATTGAACATATCATGACCAAATTAATGTATCATTGTTGTAATATAAAAAAAAAATTAACTATTGTACGGAACCCAGGAATGGAACCGAAATCGAACGGTTCTATAGTTAAATTTGGACCAGATAATTTCATTTACTAAATACCCGAAATTTGGGTTTAGTCATGTCCAACCCTATTGGCCTCGCTAAAAACATCCTCAAACAATATTGACGTTGTTGACCTCCACTCGACCTTGATATTGGCCGATTGAAAGTTTCTACAGCATTATTATTTTCAGGTTCTAACTCAATCTCAACACGAATACCCTCATCACATTCAGCTTCCTAACTAACATCGAAATCACAATTTTTCAACAAAATCAAATAATTTTATAGCCAAACCACTTTGCTTCAGGGGACATTGGGTAAAATGAATTAAGGAGCGCTTGGCGGGGGAGATTTCCCTCTTGAAAATATTTTCAATAGCTTTACACTCGTGCATTAGTGTATGTTCCTGTTGTTTTTCAATGTTGGGTTTTAATATCCAATAAATCAAGACAACGATGTTAAAATGAGTTAAATTAATTATACCCACACTACAGTCGATTGGCTCGACCTAAAAATAAATTGGGTCGCTTGAAGCAACTATTAATTTATGACAAAATTTAATATCTAAGAGATTAAATATGATCTATTTCAAAATTAAGAAATAAGGTTTAAAATTTCAAAAATTAGATATTAATTAAATTTTATTTATGAAATAATTAATTAGATATATATTTTATTAATTAAATATATTAAGGTTAAATTCTATCCAATTAGGTCACAAATAAAAAATTTATATGTCATAATTTATTCAAATCACAAATTTTATAGGTCATAGTTTATTTACCGATCACAAATCATAAATTTTATAAGTCATAAATTTATCATAAGTTATTTCTCGATCACAATTTAATAAATTGTGAGTCACAATCACATTTTCTAAATCACATATTATTTATTGGTCATAATTGAACCGATTGACCAAGACATGAATTCACGGTTGAAGAAGCTTTCGGTAGACAAGGCATTCCTCTTGATATTGAAATCGATTCAATTGTTGAAGAACTAAGAATATCGTGTATGTATTTTTGTGAACTTTTGTAATATTTTCATCCAATTGTGATGAGGAAATGTTGGGACTGTTGAGGATTATAATTTATGTTATTTTATCCAACATAATAGTAGCATCCGTAAAATAAGTGCCATTGATTATCGTTGCGTGTGTACTGAATGACATAAGTCAATCGTTATGGTGACTAGTCCAAAAGGGCAATGCTCCTTGTACCGGGCCGAGGTGACGCCTGGTGATTGGTGAGGGCTGACAAAAATGTCATCCTCCACCTACCGCCAGGCGCCAGCTCGGCGCCCGGTACATACCGACCCGATACAAATAGGCCGGTTCCGTCCAAAATCAATGTTTATGCTCTATAATTGATACACCATTTTCAGCTGTTGTTGAAAGCTGAAAGTCCAAAATAATGTTTCTATGCACAAAATAATCAAAACATAAAAAAAAATAAAAAATCAATGTTGCTGCATTATAAAACAAGTTACAGTTACGTTAAAAGAAAAATCCAACATGTAAACATCATTGTATTTATCTACATGCGCGGGTTTGTGATTTCGATTTGGTCCCTATCGCGGCTTCAAGATTGATGGTTGTCTTAACTGATTTATTTCATGAAGTCAAACGAAAAGTAATACATATAATTAGGGTGGTAAATGAATTAGATATGGATCGAATTTGCCTATATTCGATCGGATCCGATAAAAATAATTATTCGATCCGATCTGATAATCCAACAGATATTTGATTGACAAATCCATATATGTTTTGTTATGTTATCGGATATTCGATCCGATAATCTGATCCGAACTTAAATCTTTAACTTTTTTATGTTTTGAATTTGATAACTTTTTTATTCTAAATTTATTTACTTTCTCATGTATTTATTTTAGCGACAAATAATATGTCATAAATATGTTTTATCGATTCAATTATTTATAACAAATCGGATTGAATTGTTATCAAATCAGATTGACATATATCCATATTTGATCAATTTAATTAATGGATTATTGGATTCAAGACCATAAATCATCCTCCCATTAATTTCATTGGATTGAGATCAAAATTCAATCTATTGACAACCCTACATGTAACGAGATTACACTATATTACAAGTGTGATTGGCCTTTTTTAGTGTTGTCATAGTTGCAACCTATATGTAGATCATTTAAAGGTTTACCTTTTGACGATATAAGGTTTTATACTAAACAGGAAAGGGTAGACCTCTCGAGAATGTTCTTGTACTTCCACAAATTCTATTTCGTAAGATATTATCTTAAATTGAGTTCAACTATTGATAACTCGGTCATTCTTTCTTAATAATTATAAGAACTCGAAATTTATAGACTTCTCCAAACTTCAACATGCTTATATCAGATCCACAACTCCTCTTTGCTTTAAAAGTTCGGATCCAGATAGTTGGGGTTGTACCATCTTCAGTCACATATGGTGTGACTCTTCTTTATCAGATGGTCTCTTCTCCTATAAAAGGGGCTCTCCTCCTCCATTGTATAACATCGAAAATCAGAAATAAAATCTCGAGTTCCTTAAAAATTTAGTATGTTAAACTGAATTCAAAACATCACTAATGATTCATTATTGTTCAATTGTGTCTTAGGTATTGTCATTGTATTTTGGATATGATCGGTGAAGGGATCTTGCGAATCATATTGGTGAATCGAATTGTAAATCGGAAGATTATACTAATATTGCTTTAAAACAAACATAAAATTAAAATAAAAGTTCTTACAGTGAATTAACAATTATAAGTAACTGGATTAAAATATACGATTAAAAATGAACAAAAAGCTTTCATAAACTTTATAAATGATGCACAATAAACTGGTAATGGAAAACTAGAATGATTATAGCTCAAATCAACGAAAATTTAGGAATAACTTTTGTTCATCAATACATCAAACGAAATTTTTTATTATAATTATAGCTTATAAGAGGAAGAAATTATATCTAATAAAAAATATATCATTTATTTAGAGCTGGGAACTAATATTTCAAATTGGTGGATGTTGAAATTAAATATTTTGATTTGGGCTCAACTAAAAGTAAAACTTAAAAAAAAAATCACCTTTTAAGTTAAAAAAAAAAAGGTTGAAACATAACTCGATCCATTATTTCTTGAAATCAAGCTGCCCAACTAGTTGTACATCGTGCTTAATTCTTCTATCAAAAGAACGATTTTTTTTATAATCAATTTTCTACAATTTGAGTCTCGATTTTAACAACCACGGTAAGTTGTAGGGATGTCAATATGGATCGCCGGCTCAAACTGCTCGTAGCTCGGCCCAAAAAAAAGCCTGAGCCGACAAGCTCGTGGCCATGTTGAATCGAGCCTACGCTCGGGCCGAGCCTTTGTGGCCGACGAGCCACACATGCTAGCTCGTGTTTCTGTCCGTGTCGAACTGAGCCAAGTTTTAGAGAAAAAAGGTTAAGAAAAGAATTAATAATTATAGCTGTCTACGGCAAAAAAGGGTTAAAAAATAATAAATAATTACAGCTGCCTACGTTTTGTAGGTAGTAGTATTATTATATAAAAAAATTACCAAGTCAACTCGACGCGGGCCAAACTCAGCTCGTAGAAGGATCGAGCCTGGATTTTTTGGACGAGCCGGCTCGGTCTCATAATCATTTTTATTTGAGCCAAACCAGAGCTTTGAATTTCGATTCGGCTCGAGTCAATCGGTTCGTTGACACCTAGTAAGTTGTCGGGAAAGAATCGTTATAACTAATCAGATCTTAAAATAAATGCAAACAAAAAATAAATAAATAAATAAATCACATGTATCCGCACGTATAGCGTCCGTTGAATTATTCAATTAAGAACAGCTTTGAAATTGACGGATAATAATACTAGCTCATTCTTCAGACCAATTGAATTGACAAAATTGACATTCATTTTGTACAATGTTATCGTTTTGCTGTCCATCCTATGACCACATATATGAAAGGGTATTTTGGTCAAATAATACTCTCATATCCCACATAGCACCAATAATTGGGACCCGGTTGTTTAGCTTGTTAAGGTAAAGTCGTAGTCAAAGAACAATGGCCACGTCGGATAGGTCAAACAAATATCTTCACGCGCTTTCGAAGAGTGTGAATGACACGTGTAAGGGTTAAATATTTTTCCAGAG
>CAIGRH010281989.1:0-15406 GCA_903798295.1 Fraxinus nigra
ATTTTCAACGATTTCCACCTTCCAAAACTCACCAAACACATTTCATCCTTAATAAAATATCTACAACAATTTCTTCAAAAATAATCAACAAAAATTTGAAAACTTGCTTTATTTATTTAATGATTTCAACCATACTTTGTAACATAACATATAATGGTTTTCAAAACCCTTGTTCAAATGAAATGGCAATTCCGGTCTGGGCCGTCGATTTTTTGATCGTTGGTGAATGTGATTTTTTTCTCTCCTAACTCTCTTCCAAGTCACGTGTAAGGGTAAAAATGGGAAAATGCTTCACCTTTAAATTTTTATTAGTTTTTCCTCTTTTTTTTTATACATGGTCAAAGACTATTGTGAAAAAGTGGATGGGTCAACTGGGTATTTTCCACCATTTCCTCGTGGTGATGGTGGTGGTCGTATTGGCGGTGCTCCTGAGGTGGTGGTAATGTTAGCCATGTTGGTGATTTTATGGGGTGGGTTTTGTTAGTTGTGTTTGTTGGTCGTGGTCGTGGTCGTGGTCGTGGTCGTGGTCGTGGCAGTGATGGTAATAGTGGTGGGATGTAAAGAAAAGTGTTTGTAACCAATTATTTTGTTGAATGTGACCAATAAATAAATGTGACAAATGAAATAGATAATTTGTAACCAATTATGTGACTTAAAAAATGTGAGATTCCGATTAAATTTGTAATTGTGGCTTACAATTTGTTAAGTCGTGGCTAATTAATTTAATAATTTGTGATTAAAAATAACTTGTGATCATTTAATTTGATAATTTGTGACTGTGAAATAAGTTAGGACCTATAGGATTTGTGACTTAAAACTAATACATGACTTATTAATTTGATAATTTGTGATCTATAAATGAATTGTAACATATAAAAGTTGTGATTTGTGAATGATGAATAATGCATAACTTATTAATTTGATAAATTGTAACTGATAAAGAAAATACAACCTTTAAAATTTATGATTTGTGATTGAGAAATAATACATGACCAATTAATTTGATAAGTTGTGGCCAAAAAATAAGTTGTGATCTATAAAATTTAGGATTTGTGTATGTGACATTTATAATTATTACTATTACGTAAATGTGACCATAATTGTATATTCTGTGACCCTAATATATTTTAATTAATAAAATTTAATTAAAACTTGATTTTTTGAAATAATAAAACTAGTTTCTTAATTTTGAAATTTTATTTTGCAACCACCTTATATTTGTATTTTTCCCTTGTTTATTGTCCTAAAGCTAACGGAATTAATTATAGGACTTGGATTATCACTAAAACAAAGGTTGAACACTTAAATTAAAACTAATGATACAAGTTCTTATAGAATGTCTCAATAGTGGTATTGATTTCCAAATCAAAACGATGCTAACCTGAAATTTTGGGATAATAAATTTAGCGGAAGGATCTCAACCTAACTAGTAATTACAATGATCTCTCCTTAAGAGATACATATTTAAGATTACATGATTTTTAGGTCATCGTTGTATTATAGTCTATGTATGTATATGCATTACGTGCATCATATTACTTGGTCAAGTTACTTATGCATTTCATTTGATTTTTCATTACAATGTCATTTAATTTGTTATGTGTAATCTTAAATAAAAATCAATTTGTGGGAGAAATTTACGTTGACTGAAAACACAGTTTAATAATTTTTCTCACTGCAGAGGAATACTTCTTTTTTGCTGGAAGATACCTGCCTCGATGAACCAAATAAGGTGACCACTCCTAAGGTTAAGGTTGCATATGACAAGTGGCATCACTCTTATGTGACATCTTGTAGCTATATTATGGCTTCCATGTCGAATGCTTTATTGTAGAAACATCGGAGTATGATTACCGCTTGGGACATAATTGAATGCCTTGAGGAGATTTTTTAACACAAAAGTCGTTAGGCCAAGCATTCCGACATTTAAGTATATAATGAACCTATGGGTGAAACTTGAGATGCCTATTAGAGATCACATGCTGAACGTGAATGAAGTATTGAACATGGTCAAGGTTTAAGGAGCTAACATTGACTCAAAGACTTAGATCAACATGGTTTGGAGACCCTCGAGATCTTCTCCTAATTCGATTATAATCTCCACAAATAGACCCCTCTCAAACTAAGTTAATGAAAGAGCTCTAGAGGGCTGAGATGTCCTCAGGACTGAAGGTGGGGAGGCATGGTTACTATTTTAGGTAGAAACTCTAATTATAAGCCGAAAGGTATATGAGGCAAAAAAGAAAGAAATAGAAGGAACAGCAGTTGGAGGAAAATGTTGGGGATTTCATTTAAAAGACTTTAGTCAATCAATTATTAGTTTAAAAAATCAAACAACTATGTTTTTTACTTAGAAGTCCTAAAGACTTAAAGAAATGGAAAATATAATTTGTAAATGACTAAAATGTCTTTGTATACAAAAGACATTATTGCCCTAATTCCCATTTAGAACTAATTGAATTCTAGCTTCCAATTTTTCTACAAAAATCAGCTCCCACTGTTGTATGCAACCATTTTCATTTTCTTATCATCATCATCTTCTTCTTCTTCTTCTCTACTTAACGAAACCATAAAATCTACATTCACATTCCCTTGAACACTCATTTGGTTGAAGTCAATAATCAAATCTTACAATATTGTTGTTGGGTTTCGATATTAGGGCTACTTTCTTTCTCAATTTTTTTTGAATCATTTCTTCATGTTGTTCAATATAAATTTATGATTTTAAATTGTCAACAATAATATTGAATTCATTTTATCAATGGATTAGATATTTGATATGCGTTACATCCCATCATTCTTCTCACTACCCCTTATTTGTATTAATTGGGGTGAAATGTAAATTGGTAAAGACATGTTTGACTATTCTTTTCATTGTTTTACTGTAAAACATATATTTGATTTTCGTCTGTACATAACGACTTCAATATCATTTTCAGCAATTCATAATGATATAAATATCATTATCAGTACTGTAAGATGTTTGAAATTTGATGAATTTTTTATGTTGAATTACAGTTATGGACACCGCGGATATAGTATGGATATCAGTNATTTGTCAATAATGACTTTGAATTCATTTTATCATTGAATTTGAGCTTCTATGTTACTTCCCAACATTTTTCTCATTACCCTTATTTGTATTAATTGAAGTGAGTTGTAAGTTGATAAACACATGTTTGGTTATTCTATTCATTGTTTTACTATATAACGTACATTTGATTTTCTTCTATATATAACGACTTACATATCATTTATGCCCTGAAGGTGGGCCCTTACGAGAAAAGATAGAATCTGATATGGACACCACACCCTACACTTCAAGTGTACATCTGTATCGATTGAATCACTCTAACGGTCTTGTATACTCAAGATTCTTGAAAACGGTACCTTTATTTTCATATCTTCTAGCTATTTTATCACCTACTCACAAAATATTATGTACCCATGAGATTGATGATGATATTTTGTTAACTTATTTTAAACAGAGTATCCAATTGTGTATGGGACGACGCTTCAAAATGGGACTCGGGCTTTTCACGGGTCAAGCCACTAGTTGTTCAAGTCAGTGAGCAAAATTGACACCCCTATTTATAGAAACTTTTAAAAAGTTTCAACTAAATACTCCGTAACTTTTATAGATTTTTTAAAAGCCTATAGAAGCCCCAATTGAATACACTTAAACTTTTAGAGAGCTTTTAAAATTCTCAATTGAATACACATAAAAATTTTAAATCTTCAAAAGTTTTTAAAAGCCTCATGGACTCCGTGGATATGGTACGAATATTAGTTTACTATCCAATTGAACATGAACAATCAGTTGAAGGTGCATGGAAATGGAAAAAGCATGGACAAAAAGAACACAATGACTATTCTTGTTTTGAAAACAATTTCTTATATAGACTTGTATGATTAAGTCAAAAAGGTGTTGAATATCAATACCAAGATATACAAAATGGAGAATTAGCTCTCGTCCCTATAATATCTAAGGTTCCAACTGCACTGACGATCATTGATTGCAACGTGAAGTGGTTTGTATCTGTTTGTAGAGAAACTTTTCTTTGTTTAACCTTTTCGAATGAAGTTGTTGAAAATAAGAAGATTTTGATGATGAAGGATGTTTATTACTACTAAAGGGGTGGAGAACAATTTGGAAATATGAATAGCAAGGAGGAGCATGTTTGAATGGACGACGATGGTAACCATGACAATAATGATGGAATATTTGTAGATTGTAACCGTTTTGACGTAAGTGAATATAGTTCTTGAAAAATAGATGGCAAATGTAATTTTCGTGTAGCACAAGACAACGATGTAGAGTTATACACATATGAACCATATAATTGGAATGTAGCATATGATAATGATGATGAATGTAGTCGAATTGTATCTGCAAGTGTAAGCTTGTTTCATTGTAGGATGATATCAGTAAGAATTTCGAAAAATGCAGATATGCAAGTCAACTAGTTGTTTCATCTAAATATGACCTAATATCAAAAATGGGGTTGCTGGCTATAAATTATCATTTTGAATACAAAGTTAAGAAGTTAAATAAGAGCATTTATACAATTGTGAGTATTGATGAAAACTGCAAGTGGCGCTGCGAACAACCAAGATCGAAGAAAGTCCTATTTTCGAAGTTCGAAAGTAAAATAGTCATCACTCTTACTCCAATAACGTTTGTCGCAGAGACTATAGGCATGCTTCTTATATGATTATTGAAAACTACATCATCCCTAAGTATCAAGATGTCGACTGAGTTTACAGATCAAGAGACATCATTAATAACATTCGCCGAGAGTTCGGGATTACCATAAGCTATAATAAAGTGTATATTGTTAAACATTTTGCTAGCGGACTAATCCGTAGAAAACTCCATGAGAGTTATACAAAATTTCTAGCATATCGTGACATTTATTCGGAGATGCAAAATCCTAGTATCGTGACATTTATTCATACAACTTATGATTGGTGCTTCAAGTACTTTTTATGGCCTTGGGAACCAAGTATACATATATTCATCAACTTAATGCGAAGGGAACTTTATGTGGATGGTACATTTTTGACATCGAGAATGAAAGGTACTCTACTTGTAGCAACATGTCAGGATGCAAATTTTCAAATATTTTCACTCGCATGGGGAGTAGTTGATTCAAAGAATGATAAATTTTGGACTTAATTTTTTTAGAAGTTACGGTTAATAACATGTGATACGGACGAGCTTGTGATTATATCTGGTCACGCTACGTGTATTAAAATAGAGTTAGAAATGTTTTTCAATTTGCTCATCACGGTAATTGCACATATCACCTCCAAAAGAACTTAAAGACCGATTTTCTACGGAATGATTTTGCAACTTTGTTTAGTGCAGCATTAGAGGCTTATACTGCAATAGAACTTGAGCCCAACATGACAGCTTTATGGAGTAAAAGGAAGAGCTTCAAAGAGTACATATTAAAAAAAATATTTCCATTATTGAGCTAGAGTACATTTTATCGAGATACGTTACAATATCATGACTAAAAACAATGTGGAATCGCTAAATGGTTTGTTGAAGAGTGCTTAAGAATTTCTCATAATTGGATTATTTGAGTATATCTAAAAGACACTTCTCTCTGCAAATGTAGTTTTATGAAAGTTATGTTGAAACAGAAAAATGTGTGAACCACCTCACGCCACTTTTAGAAAGGAAGATATGCAAGAAATATAATGAGTCAAATGGATTGGATGTAAATCAGGTATCTCCAAACATTTATGAGGTTGGTGAAAATTTAGAACATCACTTTGTTTGACTTGGATGAAAGGACATATATATGTAGGAGACTTGATTTGGACAAGTTCACATGCGTGCATGCAATTTCTATTGTAAGGTTTAAAGGAGATAATGGCTATAACTTATGCAGCCTCTTTTTATACTAAATTTTGTTGGAAGCAAGCATATTCTACATTCGTATACCCTTTGCCAAATAAGGTTGAATGGAGAATACATAAACATATGATGGCTAGAGAGGTACTTCCACCATTTCCATGAAGACAGGGTCGACAACCGCCAAAAAAGAGGAAAAGATCCGCCAAAGAGACACGTTCGCCTCGTAAATGCAGTAGGGGCAAGAAAACTGGTCATGTTCGATCCACTTGCACGAGCCAAGCAGCGGTAGTGAAACTTAAGGTTGTAATATTATCGTGACTTGTATTTTTATAATTTTGTACTTATGAGAAGCACAAAATGATTTATTACATTTTGTAGTCATTGTGTTATTAGCGCTTTCATACTAGTAGATGAAATTAAATTTATTTTACACTCCTGTATTTAATTTTTTCCCACATTAAAGGCAAACGATGTTTATATCGTTACAGTTGGTATAGATGTCATTCATGTACTAAAATTCCACTAATTCACATAGTGACATTGAAATCGTTCCTAAGANGTTCGATCCACTTGCACGAGCCAAGCAGCGGTAGTGAAACTTAAGGTTGTAATATTATCGTGACTTGTATTTTTATAATTTTGTACTTATGAGAAGCACAAAATGATTTATTACATTTTGTAGTCATTGTGTTATTAGCGCTTTCATACTAGTAGATGAAATTAAATTTATTTTACACTCCTGTATTTAATTTTTTCCCACATTAAAGGCAAACGATGTTTATATCGTTACAGTTGGTATAGATGTCATTCATGTACTAAAATTCCACTAATTCACATAGTGACATTGAAATCGTTCCTAAGATATAAAACGATATTAATGTTGTTCCAGTACGACGAACATATTGTTTTATTGACTTGCATAATGACATTGAAATTGTTCGGGGATAGAAAATGATATTAACGTTGTTTTATTATGAAAATTGCACTAATTCATATAATGACATTAAATCATTATTGAGACACAAAACGATATTGAAGTCATTGAGATACAAAAGACACTCATTTACTAATTTTCATAATGACATTGAAGTCATTATATATTAATAAAACGACATGAAAATCGTTATATCAAAAAACTTGCATAGATCACAAGTGTCAAACCTACGATGTTGATGTAATTTCAATATCAAATCCACTTTGCTTCACTGATTTTTATAATGACACCGAAGTCATTTATTTCAATACATAACGACATTGAAGTCGTTTTTACAACAAGGCATGTGCCCAGCTTGTGCTAAGGCGCGTGCCAACTCAAATTGGTTACTCTCAATACCTCTTAGTAGTTGTCTAGGTGCATGCCAATTCTACAAGCTTAGGCGCATGCCTGTCTGACTTTTATTTTCTCTTCAATTTATTCTTCCAACTAATTGTAGTCTAGGTCATTCTTGAATTTTAACTTTCCTTTCAAGTAGGACCTCTATAAATTGCACCTCAAGTCTTTTCACTTTATAACTTGTGCGCTTTACTCCCCAAAGACATTAAATAACATAAAGACATGGATGTCGTTTCACTACAATTTTGACGACGTTGAAATCATTTCCTTTCATGCATAACGAAAATGATATCGTTATGTGTGAAATCCACAAAATAATATAAAGACACGGATGTCATTCAAGTACAATTTTGATGAATTTCAATCATTACAGTTCAAAGTATAACTATTACGACATAGTTATCATTTCCTTTCATGCATAATGACAATGATATCGCTATGTATGAAATCCACGAAATAGTATAACGACATTCATATTGTTTCTTTACAATTTTGACAAGTTTGAAATAGTTCTAGTTAAAATCATAACTTTTTTTTTATGGAAAAGGTATTTCATTCATAAAGGCAAAAAGCCTTAAGAAAGGTTACAGTAGTGCCTATCTATGAAAATAACATTTTCAATGAAAGGAGGGACACTGTGCCACCAAAGGATCATGTCTTGTAGGGACCATGCATGCCACGCCAGAAAGTGAGCTGCCTGATTGCTAAATCTATTGCAGTGTTGGAGGCTACATTGGGGAAATATCTGCATCAATTCCTTGATTTCAGCAGTCCTAGATCGAATTGGTGCAGAGGTTGAGCATGATGTGTTGACTTCATTAACAAGGAACAAACAATCACTCTCCACTAATAAGTTTGATATACCAAGATTAAGGCATAGCTGTAGTCCTCTCATAAGTGCCGCCGCTTGCACATGCTCAGTTCCAGAAGTTAGTTTTCAGAGCCACTTGCTGCTAAAACAATTCCTCCCTCATGATCATGTAAAATAATTCCGAGTCCTACCTTGTTTAAATCAAAGAACAAGGCACCATTAACATTAAGTTTATATGCATTGGTAGGTGGTGCTTATTTACGGAGAAGCACACTAGATGAATTTTTGGGAAAATGACCTGATGCAGCATCAGATTTTCTGGCGAGAGCAGAAGCAATTACTTGCAATGGGGAAAGACAAATCTGATCAAAAACCATCTTGTTCCGTCGAAACCAAAAACTCTAAGTAATAAGCAGAAATTTTGAAAGATCATCTTGTAAGCCGTTAGTCATTACATCAGTAGCTGCTTGTAGAAATCCTCCAGGAAAAACCTTATTATGTAGCATTGGGAAGTGATCAATTGGGAATCAATGAGTAGAAGGGCAGTGAAGTAGAATATGCCATAGATTTTCCACTTGGTAATCACAAAAATAGCACAAAGCATAGGAAGGATTCCTCCTATAGACGTTTTCAAAACATTGCTATTAGGAAAGTAACGGGCCAAAAATATCTTATGGAACAAGCTGCCTTTGTGTTGTAAAAGTCTCCATGCTTGTTTACCAAGCATAGCCATGTTGAAGGTCTCAAGCTCCTTGAAGCCCATGCCCCCCATGGATTTCAATTTACACATATTACTCCATGATTGCCAATGAATAATCCTCTCCTCATTTCTTTGGCCCCACCAGAATCGAGTCATCATTCTCTCAATTTCATGACACAATGAGGAGGAGAGTTTGAAGCAACTCATAGCATAAGAAAGAATCGCTAATGCCACAAATTTGAGAAGAACCTCTTTTCCTCCTTGGGAGAACATACTAGACTTCCATCCTTGCAGTTTTAGCCATACTTTATTTTTTATGTCAGAAAAGGCTCACGTATTTTATGGTAATCCAAGGTACTTTTCGTACTGCTGTATTTGGGGAGAATTCTAAAGAGCCATAACTGCTTGCTAAATCATTTGCACTAAATACCATTGAAGTTTTGTCCCTATTCAATTGTTGACCTGAGGCATCTTCGTAAATACTGAGGATAGTTTGTAAACGAAAAGTGGTTCCCACATTAGCTTCAGAAAAAATCAAACTATCATCAGCAAAGAGGAGATAATTCAGCCTTGGAGCTCTCCTGCACACTTGGATCCCATCCACCTTATGAGTTCTTCCCGCTTCATTCGTTAGACTAACCAGTCCTTCAGTACACAGGAGAAATAAATAAGGAGAAATAGGGTCCCTATGTCTTAAGCCCCTAGATGGTGTTATGTGACTAGTGGGATGTCCATTGATAAGAATCAAAAAAGAAGGGGTAGTGACACATTTTATTGTCAGTTGGATAATCTTCTCATGGAAGCCCAATTTATGCATGACTGCTTGAAGGAAAGGCCATTCAACTCGATCATATGATTTGCTCATATCCAGTTTAAGAGATATGAACCTTTCTTTCCTTTCTTTTTTCGTCGCAAGAAGTGGAGCATTTCGTAGGCCACAAGTACATTATCTATAATAAGTCTCTCTTTAATAAAGGCTGATTGTGTTTCCGAGATCACCATAGGTAGGACTGTTCTGATTCTATTAGCCACAACTTTTGAAACCAATTTGTAGAAAACATTACATAGACTAATTGGTCTGAAATCCTTGACCCTCTGAGGATTTTTTATTTTAGGGATAAATGTAATAAAAGTGTGATTCATATCTTGAGAGAACTCGCAGGTATTTAAAGCATGTAAAACAGTGCTTGTAACAAAGGACCCAATATGGGGCCAGAATCGTTGGAAGAAGAGAGAGAGCATACCATTATGACCCGGAGCTTTTGAAGGGTGCATTTCCTTCAAGGCATGGGAGACTTCGGTTGTAGTGAAAGGTTGCAACGGTTCATTGTTCATATCAGAAGTTACCTTGCATTCCATACAATCAAGTACAACAAGCTGATTACTTGAGCCAATAGATGAAAATAGATCAGTAAAACACTTGGTTATGAGGTTGTTACAATCATCTCCTTCTTGCCAGCAGCCGTAATCATCTAAGAGTCTAGCAATAGTATTTGTGTTTCTCCTTTGTAAAGCTTTAGCGTGAAAATAGCGAGTATTCTGATCTCCTCCCTCAAGCCAGGCGGCCTAGACCTCTGTTTCCACATAAGCTCTTCCCTATCCATAGAGGTTTGCACTTCTTTGGCTGATTTTTGAAGTGCATCAGTAATTATATTTGTAGGATCTTGATTCTGAATATGGGGGAGCCGTAACTTAGCTTTCTTAAGCTCCACTTGCACCTTGCCAAATTTAGTTTCATTACAGTACTGGAGTTGTTTGCTACAGCATTTGATAGTCTCCATCAGGTTATCCAGATTCTGCGGATTGTTCTTGGACCATTGGTCTAACACAATCTCAGAGCATGCTTGTTCACCTAGCCACATTGATTCAAAACGGAATGGTTTAGGTCTCCTTGGTGTTCAAGTAACACCCTCTAGCTGGATCCATATTGGAAGGTGATATGAATATGTAGACGAACCATGAGAAACTATAGCTTGTGTAAAGAGCTGACACCAGGAAACATTAGCCGTGAAACGAAATCAAGCCTTTCGTAGATTTGAACAGAATTATGTCTCCCATTATACCATGTGAATCGAGGGCCATTGAATCCAAGATCTCTTAGCTCACAATCAAAAAACATCTGCTGAAGAATTTCTAATTGCTGACTGGGTCTATTTCTACCACCCCATTTTTCACCATCATATAGAATTTCATTGAAATCTCCAAAGACCAGCCATCCTTCTGTAGAGTCCCTTTTCAGCCTTCTCAACAAATTCCAAGTTTCCATACGTGTACATACCTCAGGATAACCATAGATCTGGTTTTTAACCAGTAATGATTGGATGATTCAATTTTAGCATCAATGTGGTTATTGGAGTAACTGAGGATAGATAAATGCACATCAGATTTCACATTAGTGCGATCCCTCCACTATGACCAACTGTCTTGTGAGGTTGGCGCCCTTCTTTTTGGTTTGATTATCTACTATATTGGGCAAAATATGATCTGTGTGTTGAAAGACTGAAGTGCCCTTAGTTGAAGTGTCAGCAAATACAATATCCTTAATCTTCCACTCCGTGTGATCTGCTATTAACATATCTGTTTGTAAAATTTGTTCTCCCTAATTTGCTGCCTTTATCAATGCCACATTATTTCCCTTGGGGTTATTTTCCTTTATTTGTTCCGTAGTTAATGTTTCCATTAGCTCCACAGTATTTTCCCCTTAATTATGTTCCTGTAATAGCTCCTGATTTCTAGCTGAATTATAGATTGTTTCCATCCTTGGTGATTTCTTACCATTTTCCAATCCATCGGAGTTAGGTAGTTCTGCATGGTTCGTCGGAGGATCTGGGATCAGGAAATGCAGTTGTTGTTCCCGTATAGAGCCCCCATAGTCACCAAGGTTACTAGCGCTTAGCCAAGGACCATAAGGAAAATCCAAAATAGTATATGCATCCATAGATGAGCTCCATTGAGCACACTCCTTTTGGTTATGTCCCAGCGTACCACATAGATAGCAGAAGTTGGGTAGTCGTTCATAAGCGAAACGAACCCAAAATAGCCTGAAGGATCCCACACAAATCTTCTTACCATGTAACAGAGGTTTGGAAACATCCAGGCATACCCAAACACGAAGGAAGTCTCCCTTAGCAATTTTATTTTTATCAATATCAATTTCAATGACTTTACCAAGTTGTCTCCCAATTGAATCTCCCATCTTCCAATTACGTACCATGATTGGCAGGTCGTAAATTCGTATCCAGAAGCTCGCCTCAGAGAAGGAGAGAAGATGAATTTGCTCAAGACCATCAACTTCTTTGGTTAAAACCAGATGCTTGTCAAATACCCAGGGCCCCTCACGTTTGACGTGTTCCTTGTCTCTATTATCTTTAAATTCTACTAGGAATAAATTAGGAGCGATATCTCAATATTCAAAGTTTTTTGTTGTCTCCACAATCGCACCATGGTATTCTTGAATGCCTCTTTATTGAAGTGCTTGCTAGCTAAAAGTTTAAACAATAAGCATTTATCACTTCGATGTGAGGTCAGCACCGTCGATTCGTCCACCACCAGACTTCTTCCTCTTGTTCTGTGAGTGATAGTTGTTCACACATTTTTGCAATATCCGTTTCCATAGAGATAGATCTCAAATGCACAAGAGAAATCTCGAATACACAGGGTGAAGCCTACACAGACACGGGGAGATGACCTCTACTCAGGAGTGCCCCAAGAGGAAAATAATAGTCAAAATCATAACTACAACAACATAGATACCGTTTTTTCGTATAAAACAACATTTATATCGTTATGTAACAACATTGAAATCGTTCTTGAGACATTAATTGGAATGATTTCAAAACAAATTGGTAAAAATAAGTATCCAAGATGCAACAATCTTGCTGGAATAAACTTGAAAATTTTTAAGCCCTTTCTCGTATTTGATATAGGATCTCATTCACAATTTGTACAAATAGGCCAATTATTACAAACTGAATTCATTTGCAACATTATTGTAAAATCATTAAAGCTTGATTACATGCTTTGTCCATAAGCCAACCATCATCATTCTAAAGGTTTGTCGATTTTTTTGCTTGAACATCATAAAATTGCAAAGGTATAACTTGACTGCGCATACAACACAATCAACACAATATGTAATAATATCATTACTTGCAAATGTTCTTGCAACTATATGTATTAATTTACCCATAAGATGCAATTTCCATCCATTTTTCAAGAGCTTCAACTTTCCCGAGATCCACTTCTCAGTAAAGATTGTATACATCGATGTCCAACAACTTTCTCCTATTTGTCGGGTTCATAAAGGGAGAACGCAATAAGCGTGGCTTTCTCTTTGGATGATATCCCTGTCTTTTAGGTAATCACATTCTACCTCCTCGATCTGTACATTGTCGCCTACATGTTGCAAGTACCAACAATGGAGGTAATGACATGAAGCTGAATATCAATATTTTTACATACCGAGATGGATTCATTCGCGCCCACCTCAGGTTTCTTCGGCATCACAAAATGAGCAGGCATCGTTTTCTCCATATATTCATGCTCCTCTACAAATGTTTCTTTTGTCAGCCCCCTCTTCTACCGTTCTTTCTTTTTCATGCTCCTACATCTCATCCCCATATCCAACCTCAGTTCCATTCCCTCCTACATTCTCTTCTCTCACCTTCTCTTCTAACTTTGGGTCATTTTCAAACTATTCTACGTTTTGTTTTATTTGCAGGCATATATGTTACATCATCAAATCTAGCCTTCTTTTCCAACCCGCTCTTCAGTTCAGCTTTCGGTACATGTGCTATGCTACTAGTTGCTGAATGAAATCGACTCGCCATAGCCGATTCAACCAACATATCAACCTTTTTCTCAACTCGATCAAGCCGAGTTGATATGAATCATTGTAGCCTTCCCTTAAGTTTTTCCATTTCCGTTCTCACTAGCTCAACTATGTTCAGCTCATGAGATACCAGTGGCGGTTGAGGTGCACTAGGTGAGTGTTGGTGGAATGCATGATATATCTTAGCATTATGCTTGGCCTCATCTCCTTATAATTGGTTTGAAGCATTTTCATCTTCTTCTATGATCAAGGTCAACTCTTTTCGATAAACCTCATCAAGTTCATCTTCTATGGAAATCAATGTAGAATTAACCTCCAACAGTAAATATTAAATTGTGAAAATAATTACTCATTCGCTAAACAAAATTCCGCAATTGTCCCCATTAAAGTTAAATAGAGAGATAATTTACCTCTTTCGATTCCAACACAATATCCATTGTGGTAGATGCCAACCTCTTCAACATTTCCTAAGCAACCATTCTTGAAATTGCATTCGAATATTTCGTAGCAAACTTCATTCCCAAAGTTAGAATCGCTTTGAATGCTCAAATCTATTGTAAAACAAAGATTATTATCCCACAATACAAATTTATATAAAAGAAAATAATACAAAGTCAAGTTTATTGTTTGTTTATACCATTATAGTGAGGAGAAAACCATGCAACGAATACCGACAACGTGACTCTCCTCTGACATCTAAATTTTCCAATTTACCACTCATTCACATTTGAATACGTTCATCATGTGTTCATATGAAATTTTTCCCATGGAAACTTCTCAAATCTATCAAGATCATCCACCAAGTCCAACCACTATAAATCGATGTAGGTGTTTTCCTCCGTGACCCACAGGACGTACGCCAAGATGACGATCAATCCCAACTTATACTTGTCGCTCTTTCTTTTCCAATCCAAATCTTGCTCATTTGTCTCCGATCTTAAACCATGCTTCTTTTTTGTGGTCTTCATCTTTTGCAACTGTGAAATCAACCTAATATCCCCTCAATCTAAGAAGTGATCCGAAGCAGCTCTCACATAGCGTGTTTATGTAATTTGTATCCAACTTCCCATAAACATCGTGTACTACTTGCAGTTTATATCTAGTCGTAATTGTGGCAACAACCTGAATCTTCTCCATAGTAAGGCAAATTACAAAATAATTACAAGTATTAGAACAACTGATGGTAGTAAAGCACATAAACATAAGATGCATAAGTTGTATAAACCAAGTTAAGCATACAAATTTCCAATAAGAAAAATGAAATTCTATATAGATTGCAGACACTTTAGTACTACACAACAAAAATGTCCTACTAACATTCTGCTAATACAATTATCAGCTTGACAACCAAATGTGAAATCATCATAAAGGATTATGCTTCATTTCAAGCACAAACTCCTAATTTCAATTCTCTAAACTTAGAAGACAGAAAACATCAAATCTGGAAAGAGTTAAACACTATGAGCCTTGAGTCACTCTCGACTCACATTCATATTTGGGAAAAGAGTTAAAGATAATGAGCCTTGAGTCACTCTCGACTCACATTCATATTTGGGAAAAGAGTTAAAGATAATGAGCCTCAAGTCACTCTCAACTTACATACATACATGGGCACTACGTCCATTATCTCATCTTCTACTTCTCATGTCATGCTATCAAATAAGCATTACATTGAAAAACAAGTATGATATCAATTTTGAGCCTCATTTTAAGTATATATCACTCTTCGAAAAGTTTTACTACAAACTGTATCCAGGAAAAGTAATTAATAAATCCTAAATCAATCTATGCAAAAGAACGAGAATACATATGAACCCTAACATTCAAACAAAATTCATTTTCTCAAATTCAGAGAACAAAAA
>CAIGRH010282043.1:0-11820 GCA_903798295.1 Fraxinus nigra
TTTTTAGTTTTAGTTTTTATTGTATTATGAGTATAATTATAATTTTTTTATGGTGTATTTATTGAAAATATATTTTAATCGTGATTTGATTATATTGTGGTGGAATAATTAAATTTTGTGATGGTAACCCAATATCAAAACTAAAGTACAATTCAAGACTGTCTACAAAAGTACCTTTAGTCTCAATTCTGGTTTTCACCATTTTATTTGCAGAAATAAATGCTGGAAGTGCAGAAATTAAAGTAGACATCAATATTCAACCAAAGCATCTTTCAATTGTAAACCTACCAACTCAAAGTCCAATGTCCAATAATATAGCAATAGCATAAGCCATAAAGGATCATACTTCACATCAACTTATAATCAGAAAATAACATTACATTAGAATCCAAAACCAAAAGTAATTACTTATTTTCCAATGCTCTCTCAATATTCTCTGCCACGCCTTGTAGAGAAGAATCAAGATATGCAACCATATCTTCAAATCTCAGCCCTTCAATTGGATCAGCAAAAAATGACCACTCAATCAAACAACCCTTTTGATCATCATCACCATCCATTGATGGCAACACTTCCAATGTTGCTTTGTATGACTTAAATCCCATGTTGTTGTCCAAAACTTCATAGCTTAGACACTTCTTGACTGGATCAACCTCTAGCAACTTCTCATGGCACCACTTGATAGTCTCTTCACCCCCGGTGCCGTCAGGTGGTGGTAGAGTGGCGGCGCAGTACCGGATTAGGCCGGGCCGCCCCTCAACGCCTCCAACTTTGTAACATGTGTCAATGCTAGGAAGCCACTTGTTGAAGCTGCAAAAATCTTCCAAGAAAGGCCATACATCTTCTGGTTTATGTTTGTTTAGCTTTTTACTTACCTTTGCTTCCCATTTGGACTGAGATTCTATTGCCATGGAAAAACCTTTTGAAAGAAGACAAGAAGAAAGAGAATTTTCTTGGATGAGAGACTACATAATTATATAGAAGAGAGAGTTAATTCACTGTTAATTAGTTGACTAGATAAGACTTTTTCTCATATGCTAAACCCCCAAAATTCTGCCACGTTGTAACGATAATGACAAATTTTATTTTCAATAAATGTTTCTTCCTTGGTAGGTTCCTTTTGTTTGATAGATATTTCTCCAAGAGATGTAATAAATATTTAGGGTATGTTTGAGCTACATTATTTTGAAAGAATGTATTATGAAATAATATATTGATGGAGAATGTATTTGTTAAAAAAGAAGGAAAAATTATTGATGTGACAAAAAATATTATTTAATTGAAAAATGTGTGGTTGAAACTGAGTAGAAAATAAAAATAAAAATTTTAATGTGTACCAAATAGGGCCTTATTGAAATTTTATTATAATAAGTGAGATTTGTTTTTTCATCGAAAATCAACTATAAATTTACTCCCTTCATAGGATAGACTTGCTTTCTTTTTTCGTATGTTCCAAATTATAGATAATTTTCCTTATTAAGAGTATAGTTAATTTCTTAATTTCCTAATGAATAATGCTATGTAGCTCCACTGTGATTATAATTCTAGTAGCACTAGTTGATAGGTTAAATGAAATGTGGAATTAAATAACTTATTTAATTCTATATATCATTTAATGTCACATTAACGCCACCTAATTTGAGATTGTAATCTCAATAAGACTAAATAGCATTACTCTTTTCTAATATTAAGAAAAATGTAAGTAAGTCACCGTTTGTGATTAACATCAAATTTTTAGCAAATTCGATAAAAAAAATAATAATAATTAAATGTGTTGTTGAAAAGTTGGGAATCTCACAAAATATGTGGTTAAAATTAATTATTAAATTTGATTTAGATTCAAATTAGATTTTAATTTCATCAGACATGGGCTAAAATTTATATTTCAAACTATATTAATTATATATTTTTTTAATTTGTGTAAAAATGGAAGAAAGATGAGAAGATCAGAATATTAATTGACGACAAAAGAAAATGAGCATCATTGTGGATAGAGAGATAAGGAATAAGGGCTTTTAATCATCCAATACCTCACCACTAATTTTCGTGCACCGGCCCCAAATTAAACAAGGGTAATTTATAGTGCTTAAAGAATCTTTAGACTTCAATCACCAAAAATAAATAAATAAATAAATAAAATTGAATTAAGTCAAAGGATCAAGACATTTTGTGTTTCTTTCATATATTTTTTAGCCCTAAAATATTTTATTAATAAGGAAGATAAAATAAAATACAAATTTATGGAATGGTTCAGACTCGACTTCCAACTTAGGGTCTGTTTGAGCAAGATTAAAGTCTGATTTTAATTTAATTCAAAGTCAAATAATCAATATCAATCACATCTTTTATGGGTCCCACATCTTTTCAACCACACATTTCAGAAACTTCTATCACAATTCACTTAAAATCTAATTTTAATCTACATCAAATACCATGTTATAATACGCGCAGTGTATTTTTTTTTTAACAAGAATATACACATGCATATATAAATGATTTCACTATAAAAATAAATAAAATGAATAAAACTTGTAAAGTAATATAAATTATAATTAAAATCAAATTACGAAGGCAAAAACGTAAAAGTATTATAAATTGAACTCAATTGGTAAACAAAGTTCTAGCTTCTGTTAATTTCTTAGTTTGATAAATGCTCCTTTTGTTCCACTAAGATAAGGTTGCTTCAATTTTTATTCAAATTAAGAAAATATAACTAACATAGTTGAAAATATAATTATTTTTTTCTTCTTACATTTTTTGTAATATATCCATACATTAAATAATTATTTAAATATGAGTAGTTTGTATTTATTGTTAACAAAGTACATTAAATATGAGTAAATTAAAAAAAAACTAAAAAAATTAGTTATACTATCAACAAGAAAAGTGATTTATAATTTGTTACGAATGAAAAAGGAAAACAAACCTAACTTTAGGGGACAGCCGAAGTAAATTATTTTACGTTAAGTTTGTAAAGACAGTCTCGAGCTCAAAACACAAAAACTAGATTTTGAAGTTTCTGCCTTGTCTTGTGCCATGTGATGCGTAAATTAATGTAGTTCTTAATTTTCTAAATTGTAAAGCTGCTTTTTTTTAACTTGCATGCGTTTGGAATACACAAATTCTTGCAATTGATGAATGGTCACCAATATCAATGTGGTAAAAATGGAATGATATATAGTACTAGTGGTTCATTTAAGGGTCTGTTTGATGTAAGTTTTCTAGAATTAATCTCGTGTGAAAAAAACAGGAATTTTGTAGAGCTGTTAAAAAGTAGAAAAATGTAATTGAAAATGAATTTGGAAAAAATAATGTTTAAAGAGTTTGTACAGAACATGAGTCAATGTTGTTCAAATTAAAAGTAAGAATGATGATATTGAGTCTTACTGGTGTTAAGCATAAGTTTGTGGTAAAATAAAATCGTTACCAAATTGTCCAGTAAGGTTGGCTATATGCCAGTAACCCTACTGTCTGCATAAATTGACGCTTAACGCCATTGTAGTTGACTAACATTATTATAAATAAAAAGATATAGCCCCCGTTTGATCTACATTATTATCTTATTAAAAATAAAAATATGACTGTTAACCATCACATTAACATTTAAATTCAAAATTTCTATCTCTTGTGTAAACCCCAATAACGACTATATTTTTCTTTCTCATTCTATAATAATTTGACTCAAACAGGGCCATAGGCTCCATTTATGTGTATGTCAACTAACATTATCTAAACTTGTTTTACATAACATTATTCATGTCATGATGAAACTTTGGGGATTATAAAGTAATTTAAATATATGAGTGGATGGTTAGTATTATGGGTGGTAACGAGCCTAGGCGGCTCACCAAGCTTGCAAGCTAACCAGCCCATGAATCTTCAAGCCACCCGCAACTCACTTCTAATTGAGTCTAGGCTCAGGTCAGGCTCAGAGTCCTAGGTCCTCAGGCTCGATGAGTCATACAAGGGCTGATTCATTGAGGGAGTTTGTGATCTCAACCTTGAATTGCTTCATAACTATTGTTCATTTATTACCTACATATTTCGGGTATAAAAATTGTTTTTATTTATAAACGATTTATAATTTACCAAATGGAGGCTAAATTTTGAAGGCATGAAATATGCAATGTTAAATATTTATATTAATTTGCGGCTGAGCCTTAAATAAGTACTTCCTAGAGTGAATTTGCAGCCATAAGAATCAATTTAGTCTCCATTTGACAAATTTATAAATTATCATCACCGTCTATAAATTTAGAGTGAATTATTTTAATAATTGGCTTATTCGAGAGCTCGAGAATTTTCTTCTCAGTGTTGGCAACATGTGCCACAGAAAAGTTGGTAACATTTCAAAGCAAACTGCAATTATTGTATAGGCCACGATTGAAATTTTTGCTATGACAAAATATATAAATTTGATTTAGTTAATTACTTTCAAATTTCTAATTTTTAAAAATAAAAAATTAAAATTGTACAATATTTTATAAGTGTTCATTTTAACTCCGTTTATGTTTAATAAAGCATGTCTCAAGTCGCGAAAAATTAAGTGGGTTGGAAGCATTACGTACTTGTCGTAGTAATTAGTTTTTTATTGTAATTCCGTCACATGGTGTTTATAATTTATCGTATAACTAACAAATTCTTTGTAACCTTGTCTCCGCCTCCGTTGTATTAATTAATTAGTGTATTTGTTGTAACAATTTCATTTTTAAAATTTCATATTAAAAAGGCGAAAATTACAGTATTTAAAGATCCATTTTCATAAATCAAGAATTAAGTTTCATAATACAAAATCCAGATTTTAATTAATTAATATGTTTTAAATAAACATTTATTCTTCATAACCACTACTGCCTTTTACGTTAAAATCGGAGAGAGAGCGATGTAATCCAAACAGGGCTTCAAATGAGCAAAGAATCGAAGTGCATTAAAGAGGAGTCAAGGTCGAGCTCGGGAAGGAGCCAAGGTTCGAATCAGGCCAAAGAAGCCACGCAATCGTGTAATCGAGCTATGGAGTCCAAATGTTGGAGTTGACAAGCCATTGGACAAGTCTCGTGAAGGAACCGATGGCCGAAAAGGATTGGAAGGCGGTCGAAAAAGANTATTCTTCATAACCACTACTGCCTTTTACGTTAAAATCGGAGAGAGAGCGATGTAATCCAAACAGGGCTTCAAATGAGCAAATAATCGAAGTGCATTAAAGAGGAGTCAAGGTCGAGCTCGGGAAGGAGCCAAGGTTCGAATCAGGCCAAAGAAGCCACGCAATCGTGTAATCGAGCTATGGAGTCCAAATGTTGGAGTTGACAAGCCATTGGACAAGTCTCGTGAAGGAACCGATGGCCGAAAAGGATTGGAAGGCGGTCGAAAAAGAATCCAAAATGGAGGCAAAGTTGAAGAACCATGCGGCCGCATGGCTAGGAACCGAACGTTACATGGGCAAATTGGTTTTGCCCATGTGGCGAGAATTTTCAATTTTTATTTAGTTTCCTAGTTTGATTTAATTACCTTCTTTTAGTATCTTTTAGCGTATTTTGGGCTCAATTTCGTGGCAAATGGGGTTTTCTTAGTTTTCATATAAATACTTTGCATTATTTCATTGTAAAACAACTTTGGGTATTATTTTGAGATTGAATACAAATTTAGTGAGATTTATTCCTCCAATATTCTTGGTAGTTTAAAGATCTAACTGAACTCATCAAAAGGAGATCGCAATCCTTTTGTGTCGTTCCCACTTCACAGTTCTTGTTCCGAGTAATCAACGAGTCGGATTTCTTATGCGTAATCTTGGTTCTTGACACGGTCGAACAACGAGTCGAGTTGATCTTTGCGCGACGTGATTTCTAGTTTTCTTGGGTTGGTTCCATCTTGTTCGTGGATTTTCAAGATCAATTCTTGTTTGAGTTCACATCAGAGAGTGTTCAAATAAGTAAACACCATCTCTAAGAAACCACCAAAAACTTCGAACACTCCCTACTTCAATCAATAAAACCAAATTGATTCTTACTCAAATTCCACAAAGATCTATTTTTTTATTTTAATCAATAGTCGAACTCCCTCTCACATTACTCTCACGATACATAATTAAAATCGCCAAAATCATTGTAATCCTTTTGCTCTTCAAGAAGAGCGAAAGGTGGTGTCAAGGCTTGTGATAGGAAATTTTGAAAAATGGCGATAACAAGGAGTTGTAACCAGATGACAATCCAAGGCTAATGATGCATCTGGAAGTGAACAAGGAAAAAGAAGAAAGTTGAAAGTCACAAGGGGAGTTCGTGAAGAAATCCCCAAAACTCCGATTGACCAACGAAAACCTAAATTAAAGAATGGAAGTTAATTTTGTAGTCTTTTGAGATTATACGTAATTCAATTTTTTCAAATTTGTTGGGTGAGTATGAATAGCATAGTGTTAATTTGGTAGGAAATTTTTCCATTTGTGACCTACAGTTTCTACTGCGAAATGTTATGCATATCTATTGTCATTTGTATAATATCGTGTGTGTCTTCTGTGACCATTAATATGATTGGTGTGACAATTACTTCTAATAATTATTTGGGACCTTCATTTATATATTTTCTGTTAAGAGAATGTGACTAATATTTGTTGAATAGAATGTGTGAATTGTGGATTCTGACCAATATTACAAATTTTGTTGAGATTTTGAAATGTTTTTGTAATGGTTATTAAATAGTATTATGTGTTTCCTGTTAGACGGTTGTGTGTACAATATGAATAGATTGTGACCAATTTGTTTGAATAGAATGAGTGTAATGTGAAGAGATTGTGTCCAATTTTATGTACTATTGAGATTGGGACATGTTTTTGTCATGATTCTTATATAGTGTTATGTATTTTCTGTTAGCTGATTATGTGAACATGTACAAGATATTTAACATATGTTTACAATTTCTTTGATGTGATCCAGGAATGGAAGACATGATCCCGAAGATCTATGATTTTCGGATAAAATCACCACCAATGTGATCAAGAATGTTCAGTCAAAATTTACTGACGAACAAAGGACTATTCTATGCATACACACGTTTCTCATACTTCACGAAATGCCGTGAGATTGTTGTGCAGCCCAATTGATGCACTACTTTTTCTTGAGGGAGGTGAAGTAAGCAAATCCTAATGAAATATAGTTCAAGGATGCAAACAGATACATTTAGTGTTCGTTGTGTGGGTTCTATTTAGTCAGAAGTCTTAGATATACTGGTAACGATGTCAGGAAAAAGGCTTGAGAATGTTCCATTTAGGATTAAGGAAACATATTTTGGGAATTTGAAACTAGTTACAAACGAAGATGTGAGAGATGTATTTTTTAATGTGTCAAACGAAGATGATCATGATATTATGAGGCTTAAGATTCTATATTTGATTAATTCCTACTTGTTCTCTACGTCATACAAGAAGGTGGTTGAAAACTATTTATTTGCTCTGGTAGAAGATTTTTTCTTATAATAAGGATTTATTTGAGATGTCTATAAAATCTATGAAAAATGGTTTAGCTCATAGGAGAGACTGAAGGGGTTTTTGGTTACATTTCAAGTCTAGGTTTATGTGTCCATTCCCAGACTCAATGGACCTATGAAAAATATGATGGGGAACATGTACCTCCGCATTATGAATTGGATGTAAGATAAACAACCGTCATTAGTTAAGTTTGATGAAGATGTCTTCTCCTATTTTGATGTAAGTGTTTAAATACTTTATTGGTATTATCCAGTTTTGGTAGTATAGCATATAAAACATCAATCTCATATAGTAATCTCAAATCCCCGTTCACAAGACATAATAATACATAGTTTGTAGATCACAACTAATATAGAGATATGCCAGAAATGAATTACACATCATAGTATGCAGACACATTTCAAACAATTCATATATGTAACAAATTTGTCACAACTCACAGTACGTATTCACATATCACATACATAATTCCAAGGTCACATGCATGATTTCATGATATTCATTGTCTCATTACAATAATGATATTGAATGAACTCATATCACAATCAATGATACTCCATTCCATGTATGATTACATGAATAATAAGTGTTTCAATTGTATTATGGTTACAGCTTCAAGTATATGACATCGATCCGTCTGATTTGGAGATGGTGGCTCCATATATGAGTGGTGCTCCATATACAAAACCAAGGCAACTGTATATACCATGTGTGTACATTTCAAAGAGTCAACCATGTAGGCATGAGTACAACTCTCTAATTAGATAAACCCATAACACGGTTGCTAATGATTACAAATGGACAAAAATTTCGAACATGACCTTTTTGTCGAATTCTGTGATTGTTTTGATATCAAGTGCGATGGATACAATATTAAAAAAATTCAATGACAAGAATTAAAGGCAAAGTGTTGGAGTTGTAGAAGAGCTGGAGAAAATAAGTACATCTGTAAGCACCAGAATTTTTCACGGTCCATATTTGACATTGATTTTTAGTTTATGTGTTACATTTAGATTACAAACATAGACCAAATAATGAACAAGAAAGGCAATGGTAAGATGGACCCTGCTGATGAACTTAAATACCCATACGTCCTCCAAACCCATCATTTGATTTGGGGATTGCATCAACTCCATTCACTTCAAGCGTAGTCAACTTGCTTGCCATGTTAAAATTTAAAGAAGTACACCGGTAGGCTGATGTTGTTATAACTAGTGTGGCGAAGTAGACTAAAATAAATGAACAAGCTGGCATGATCAAGAAAACCAAAATTCATGAGGAAGCGGTATTACAAATCCATTTATATGCATATATTTTTTTCTAGATCACAAACTTTTTTGCATAGGTCACGGATAAAAATTTACAGGTTACATATAGGTCATATATTTGTTTGCACAGGTCACATATCACATATTTGTGTGCATAGATTACATGTCACGTATTTGTGTTCGTATGTCACAAATATGCGTGCACATGTCACAAATTGTGTGGACAGGCCCAATTCTGTCGTATCATCCAGATGACACCTTCAATGTTTTATCATTATGCAGAGATCACCCCCTTCGACACCAACGTCCGGACTGCCAGTTAAGAAGGCTCCCAAGCTCACAAGGATACTATAGTTCATATATGTTACTGGTACAGGAAAACAAAATAAGCATTCTGATAATATTGTCGTTTTTGACGAGCATGATAAGCAAGCGGATGAGGTTCATGTTTTTCATTTAAGAACTTGTTCAATAAAGGTTACATATCAATAAACAAATACGTATAAGTCCAATTTTGTGTCATGAGATTTATAACTAAGTCACAACTACATTCTTACTGAATATTTCTTGTTCATTTTCATTTTCAGAAAGAAATTTAACAATGCATATGATGTCATTCGTCCACAGAGATAAAACCAACATGTCAGGTCACAGATTAAATGTTCTGGTTCATTATCAAGTCACATATATTAAATTTCATATAACAAATATAATTGTTACCATCATGTTCCTCAAAGCTGTGTTCGTTTTTCTCATCAATTTCTCATACTTACTAGACAACTTGTGAAAGTGCCATTTGCAATGTCCTTATTCTTAAAGAACCAAGATTGTATAGTTTGTCGCAATGACTCCAACAAAGTTACAATAGGATAGTTCTTTGCTATTTTTATGATTGTAGTCACTGATTCTACTATATTAGACATCATAGGAGAATATATCTTCGCAGGCATGTGGAATCGTGACCACTTTTTTTGTCCAACTTCATTCTAAAAAATATAAAACATGAATAAGAAGTAAGATCTACAACAACTGTGAAATTATTTAATGATCGAAAGTAATATCTTACCAGGCAACCCCTAATATTCTCGTTGATTGTATCTAAATGTTGCGTGTTGTACTCGAACTTTGAAAACGTGTATGTATCGTAATATTCTCAGTTGAATTGAATGCTTGAGTTATGCTGTGACTTGATTTATCGTAATGGGATTTCAAGTTTTGTAGAAGATATGAGCAAATATCATGACAGGTCCCTGGATAAACACGTTCAATTGCATTTTTGACACTGTTATAATGATCCGATACAAACACAGTCTTTCCCTATTTCCATAAGCATTCTTCAATTTTTTGAAAAACTAAATCCAAGATCTACCATTTTCATTATCTTCAATTTCAAATGCGATTATGAATATGCTGTTATTCTCATCATGTGTATATGTTGTGAATATTATACCAACATAGTGTCCATTCAAGTATATGCCATTAACAACAATTATAGGCATACAATGGACCCATCCACAAATTGATGCACAAAGTGCCATAAAGTAGTATTTGAATCTATTGTGACTATCAACCTCTACTTATGTGACATTCCAAGATTCGTCCGTTCAAGCATATAAAAGTAGCTCAGTGGATACCTGAATGAATTTGTTGGATCACTCCCGATCATTTCAAAAAAAAATTCCCGGGGTCTCCAAGTTTTAATATAATTCAAAGAAACTCCGTAGGTATGTAACATGTCATTACATATGTCGCTTGGTGTATATAGTAGACGACGATGTATACTTATACTTGATGCCATATGACACTATGAACGTTGACACTTGCCTGTGAGATCCTAATACTATGTTTGAAAAAAATGTATGACCATCACTAATCTTTCTAATCTTAAAGAACTCTGTTTTTCTCATCCTTGAAGATCTGCATATCCAACTACACTTATCATGTGAACATTTGACAAGACATTCCTTCTTGTCTGATCGAACAACCATAAATTCAAACATATTTTGTATGGTATAAAAAACGTGTTCAATTTCAGAACCTCCTTATTACGAAACACTCTACCATCTTCTATATTCCTAGTATCAGGAACAGATGCAATCGTGATCACATATTCATCACTGTAACTTGATGGTTCTACTATTGCTTCACATATATCAGATGATATATCTTGTAACGAAAATAACTCTCATCTAGAATTTACATTATATGCAACTTGATTGACCATTTGAAAACTGATACATTTGTTGTCTAATTTCTATAGCTGTGACCTCAATGTTTATGGGGTATTTGGAAGGATCACGATCTATACCTTTTAGATTAATGTACAATGAAACATTATTGTCACTATTTATTTTGATTGGAGGCAGATCTATATTCAATACGTAGTTCACCGCCACATTAGTAGGATCGAAACTGAACTCTGCCATTACCGTGTCCACAAGCTTTACATAACAGCAATTATGATCAAGCAACGCCAATGAGAAATGTGCTCCATACAATAAGTAAACTTGCACATATCTCATTTCTGCATTAATGCACAAGAAAAATGTCAATAACAAATACCATTACCAGTCATAATTCATTCAGATCCAGGTCACAACTTATGATTATACTTGATATTGGGAAAAATCATGATCACAAACACAAATCATGGTCACATAGATAAATTTCGATCACAGAGATATTCTGGTTTGCATTTCATAACTTGGCAGGCATCATTACCGTATCTAACGTCACACAAGATATTCTGGTCACATACCCACACATATTCACGTTAAACAGTTTGTTTGATATTGATTTGTCTTAATCAACGATTATTCTGTAATATGTGATTGTGACCAATTTCCAATTACTACGAACAAATATGCATACTGTCAATTGACCCAAAATAATACAATAAGACACATAACTATAACAAGAATACGTAAAATCATATGCAGACGATATTGTAGATTGTACAAATTCTTCAGCTTGATTTCAAGAATTATATTTAATCATACCATATATATATATAGAGGGGGTCTCTGAAAAGAGTTATAAAATTTTTTTGAGTTATCAAAATTAACTTTATCCTACTCA
>CAIGRH010282074.1:0-13096 GCA_903798295.1 Fraxinus nigra
GCCTCACGGTGAGGCGGGCCTCAAGGCGAAACGCCTTTTTATACCATGGCGCTAACACTTGTTAGAGAATAGCAAGGTATGACAAAATATGAAGTAGCAATCACAACACAAAAGGAACACAAGAAATTGGTAGAGGAAAGGAGAATTCACTATAATATGGAAAAATAATACAACAATATTGTGTATCTAATGCTATTCGAAACATATACAAAACCATAATTTGGTGGAGTATATATAGGACCTAAAAGAATATATTTTAGATGGAAAGATAATTAAAAACGAGTTTGAAAAACATAAACAATATTTTCCCGAATAACACCACTGCTCGAGTGGTAAGTGGGCGACGGCGACAGCAACACTCAGGCACTGAGGCGCCTTGTTTCGGGTCCAACTTGATTCCAAATATCTTGTATGACGCCTGTGCCCGAAGCCTCCCAAATCATATCATAACCTCCGTTGACATCTCTTTCAACCAATTTACGAACATCCAACGGAATTTGGGTCACATATTAACATACACGTACTAGATGACAACCTAAAGGTCCCAAGGAAAATCGTTATATACCTCAAAAAATGTTGATGCATTTATGTAGAATACATCAATATCTAATAACTTGTGGAGGATCCCATATGTGAGAAACACCTATTTCTTGCAGAATTTATTTTCAAGGTCCGTTAAAGTAACTTTTAAAATGAATACAATTTATGGCCAATTTTTTCTAGTAGTAGTTGATTTAGTACTTCTATCAGAATGTGGAGCGACATCATTTAAACTTATGGGCCAAGATACTAGCTATGTTCTTGATAATACTTATTACACCATGTTAAGTATCAAGAATCAATTCCAAGCCTCCATGGGCATGACACAGTGGTAAAGCAGGAGGGTTCTCTACGGAACATCGAAGGTTCGAATCCCCGCGGCAGCTGAAAGGCAACATTCATGTTGGAAGACAACATCTATGCTGTAAGACAGATGTCCACAAGGAGAAGAACCGTCGAATGTCCGACCCAAGTGTGTATAAGCTGTGACAGCATTCGGATTAACCCGTGTGGTGAACCAGGGGGGAAGGCCGTCACTCCTCAAGATTAGTCGGACAAAACTTGGACACCCGAGTCATAAAAAAAAAAAGAATCAATTCCATTGAATTGAATAAAATGCACGGGTAGAAGTTGTAGGTCATCACGATCTTTCTAAAACTATACAGCCAATTACTGTTGATCGAGCTGGAGGAATATAAATTAAGAAAAACAAACATTGCAAAACCAATTTGCCACACCTACGTGTTCTTTTGGCTTCTTCTAGTGATACTCTTATTTCACGAGTGCCAGTTTGGATGGGGCAAATGTTCAAAAGTTGGTTTGTTAAACTGATAGTAATTCTGCATATATAGGATTATACAATTTCAATTTTATTGTGATACAGGAATGAATTTTTATGATTTTTGGAAAAGATCACGGTTCAATGCCTAGACGGAGTGAAGCATCTGCGTATTCTTTCAAAGATGGTGTGCTTTCTCATGTTCTTGTTGCACAAAGAAAATAGCGATATGTTTTTTTCTGGAATAGGCTAAGAGATGTTAAACATAATGAGGGTTTGGCGAGTTGGTGCTATTGATTACCCTGACTCAACTACATCTTCCTTGCACATTTGGTAAGAATGAGCAAATATGATACGAGAACGGATATTTATAGGAATCCTATCTAATTGATAATGGGCTTAGTAATGAAGATATGTTTAATATGTATTTCTCTCTCTCTTTTTTTTTTTAGCAGGGAAGTTGGATTTACTATTAGTAAAGTAGTTAACCTGTCCTGTTGTGTAAATGAGCTATTTCAATTTGTTTACTGCCACACTAGAATGGGCGGAGGGAAGAAATAAAAAGGTTCCAATGCCGTTGTTGAAGGAGTAAATTTGAGAGACGAGTTTTGTTATTTCGGTGGGTGACCCAGGGAAAGTGAAGAGACAATGAATTTATTTCTTTCCACCATCTTCACTACTGAATCAATCGTGACTTGGACCAATTATTATTATTTTTTCAAGGGTGGGTTTGCGTGCTTATTTCATTCTGTTAGTTTTTTTAATCATTTATTTTGTGTGTGGAGGTGCGCGGTGGGCGTAGAATAATGAAATTTAAGCTAAAGGTAGCAAAAACTCTCAGTTTGACACCAAAATTTGTGTATTTGGAAAGAGTAATTGGTGACTGTTAGCTAAATTCCGTCCTACATATTGCATCTCATTTCTGTTCTTACACTTTCTTGATTAAGCACTTAGAATACCTGATAATAACAAGTTTTTCTTTTTCCACTATTTTTTATCCCTCACCTGCAGTTAGTGTAAGTGAAATAGAAGCACTGTATGAATTGTTTAAGAAGATCAGCTGTGCAGTGATTGATGATGGACTCATCAACAAGGTAACAGAAATTGTACAATAGGTAGTTACTAGTCAAAATCAGTTTTATCGCAACACGAGACTATTCTTGTTTCTTGCATTTATATATCCTTACTAGAGAAGATTACTCTGCTCTATTTTTTTGGATTCATTTGTTGAATCTCAATTTAGTTCTTCTGTTTCTTTTATTTAACTTCTTGCCAGAAAGAGTTTCAGCTTGCACTTTTTAAGATGAGCAAAAAGGAGAGCTTGTTTGCTGACCGGGTTAGTTTTCATGCATCAAACATTTACATTTATTGATATCACATCCTATGTCCGCCCTCGTTGCCCTTTGGCTGCAGCGTTTTCTACTTTTCGCCTAAATACCGTGTCATCATACTAACTGTAGTCACTTCCATGTTTGAGTGTGTTCTCATTTCTCTTTGTGCCATTGGACTCTTTTGAGGAGTGTCTTGGGGGAGGGTATCTGATAAATCTAAAAAGCCCATCGATGAAATTTGAGTAGAATAGAGTTTTAAGTTGCTGAAAAATTTAGTTGATGGCGTTAAGTGCTGTTAATTGAGTGTTCCCCGTCAATTCAAGCATTGAATTTGAAAATAATGTGAAGGCATTGTCAAGCACAATAATTTTACGATTTTGTCCTTCGTTTAAACTTGCACCTGAATATTTGTACTGCTAATTATGTATCAAATTCAAAATTATTCCATAAAAATCAATTTGCCCTTGCTTAGTCCTATGGTATTGTTATTTAGAAAACATTCTTCTATTGCTCTGAATCTATGATTTGTTTATATCCCCAGGTATTTGACTTGTTTGATACAAAGCACAATGGTTTATTAGACTTCGAAGAGTTTACACGCTCTCTCTCAGTGTTTCACCCAAATGCTCCAGTTGACAATAAGATTGATTGTAAGTATCATATCCTTTTATTGTCATTAATTTCCTGTTTCTCCATTTATTGTGCCTTTTTTCAGATTTTTTTTCCTCTTGAATGATGTCTGTGCATAAAAATAGAATGAGGGATGTGAACTTCTGAAAATCCTTGGAATACTGAACTGTATGCTGTTGTTTAAATTGTCATTCTTATATATCCTCTAGGTGCTATCATGTTTACAACTATATTGAAGCATTGCTTATAAATATAAACCTACCATAGAGCATGCCATCACTTGATACTAATTTATCTGATTAATTTTTTTTCCCTGTAGTTTCTGTATTTCTAACTTGTAATTAGTTTGTGAGACTGATTTCTCTCTGTGATGGTTTTGCCAAAACACTTTCTTCTACAGTTTCATTCCATTTGTATGATCTCAAACTGCAAGGATACATTGAAGGACAGGAGGTAATTTTGTTTTTCCTATCAATATACTTTTACATATATCCCCTGTTTGGTTTAGATAAAAATAAGATTTTTAGTAGATTTTGATAAGAGTCGATGAAATATGTGGTTGAAAAGTTGTGAGATCCATGAAATGTATGGTTAAAATTACTTTTTGGCTTTGACTAAGCTTTAATCAATTTTTGTAGCTGAACTAAACAGGGGCATAGTATAATTTTTTCTCGATTGTTCTTAGTCATTAATGCTTAGTATGTGTTCCTGGAAGTTCTTGTCGGCTACTTAATCTTGCTTATTTGAGAAATTTTGAATTGGCCAATGCTGCATGAAAGATTCTATAGGACAATCAAGCCCGTGCTCAACAAGGCAGGCATCAGACATTCCACGTATCTGATGTGCCAATTTCAGAAAATCAAGTAAAATAGAAACCTGTTGGTCGTGTGTTCGACACTATTGGACAGATTGCTAGAGATGTATGGCAGTAATTTGTGTTACAGTTTTAAAAACTTAATTATTGCATTAATTGCTGTGAGTTACTGCTATTTCACTTGTTTGTTTTGCTCTATTTTTTGAGAGTTTGTAGTATTGATGCACTTTATTCTTTATGAAGACATATTGTACATAGTGTCAACTATGGGATATTAATAATTCCAATAGTTAAAATGTTCTACACTCTTAAATTATGATTTACATTTATCCATATGTTTTTATTTGAGTATTCAGGCACTGTTATCTTATTATCTTTGGAATTTCCACATCACTGCCTCATAGTCTATGCAACACATCTATCACCCTTCATTATTCAGAAAAAGCCATATATAAGAATTTGTTTAGCGTCGTTTGCGTTTTGGTACTAACCATTTCACATTCTTCAAGCGTTTGTACGAATGATTCAGATCTCTTCCTGTGTCATTTTAGGTAAAGCAAATGGTAGTGGCCACACTTGCTGAATCTGGCATGAATCTCTGGGATGATGTGATAGAATGTATCATTGATAAGGTAAGTTATTGGGAAAGGTTGATTTCATTCCCACGCAGTTATTGTCCATATGAGTTGAGTTTGTCTGAGATGAAGGATATTTGCTTTTCAAAGAACAGATACGGTTAAAATAATTAGTATCTTCATGAAATGGTTGAGGTTGCACTTGTTGGAGTTGAGAGAACTGGTTAAAATTGTTGGAACTACGTGGAAATTTGTACACAAAGGTACATTAGATGCGTCGCTTAGAAAGTAATGGAAGTACTATTGGTTGTAATTTGGAAACCTAGTGGAATAGCAAGACATGAGATCACATGACATGATACTCAAGGGTTTGAATTTGTGTTTAACCATCAAAATGGGCACTGACAGAGCCATGTAGTAATGGAAAACATGCATAAACATGTATGGAATGGACTCAACCTTTGTGTTGCGTTGTACAGTTTGTTGGTATACTATATAATTTTTTAATTTTTATTTTGATGAATGTTTTATTAGTGAATAGGAGTTTGGCAGTTTTTTTTTTTTTCCTCAATTTTCAAGCACTCTCCGTGGAGGCAACTTTTGGAGGCATTTCCCCCTTGCTTCCTTGTATAATGTGATATCTAGAATTTTATCTAGATTTTTATATAAAATTACACGATGTGTGTAAGTTTACTGAGGGATAATGTAACTATAGTTTTTGAGCAAAGTTATCTCGCAAAAATCTTGGTCAACATATCGTGGCTTTGTTTTTGACCTTTGAGGAAGCTGATACTAAACATGACGGGAAGATTGACAAAGAAGAATGACAGAGCCTTGTAATACAACATCCATCTCTCTTGAAGAATATGACCCTTCAATACCTCAAGTAAGTGTACTGTATCTTATTGATGTGATTTTTTGACCTTAAATTTTATTTTTTCTGTTCTGGTAGACAATATACCTTAAGCATATTAGTGTCCTACCATTGGATGACCATTTTATTGGAGTTAAATGATTACCTTACTTTCTATCAAAATTCGTTTCTTATTTGTTCCACGCCATCATAAATACGCTACTTCATAAATTGTTTTTGAGCGGGTATCATAATGGTTGGAGCATGGATGTTGTATCTGAATGTATCAGTTATTAATCAACCGTTTCATCTTAATTTTAAGTTGCTAATGATACTTAGAACAGACTTTGTGTGTATTGGTTTTGTTCTTATCTCATTTTCACAGGTCAATTCCCGGGTTCTTAATGTAGAACACATTTGTAGTTCTATTATTTGTAACTGTTCTACCTATAAAAAAAAAAAAAAACTATTTGTAACTGTTCTGGCCTTAGAGAAAGGATTACAACGTATTAACATGTATTCTGTTATGAATAACACCTGAATTTGATAACGTGTAGATTACTACACTATTAATAAAGAAAAAGAAACTAAAATTTTATCCATTGCAATGTCTAGTTTTGTCCACTAGTACCAAATGTGCCCCGAATGCATTTTCTGGCTGCTGAGTCTGATTTTTATTTCGATACAGAGGCATCACTGCTACATTCCCAAGCTTTGTATTTTACTCACAAGCTGATGATAACTGAGTTCCAAGGCTTTCTCCAGTGAGACGATGTGGGAATTCTGCGTGTTGACAATTACAAGGAAAGCTCCGGCTTGATAGGATGCCTTGCGGCTGCATCGAACCTTTCCTAGTTAGCAAATTGTTAAGACTGCATATTTTCCTGTTCAAAATTTGTATTATATTTCTTGTTTGAATGGATGCTTCCATTTGTTGTTTTTGGTATTATTTGAATCGGAAAGAAAGTATCAGTCTTCAATTATATTTCGAATGAATTCAGATGCAAATTATAATAGAACTAGATTCTTACTGTTTTATAAAATATTTCTGGATTTTTTGGAAAAAAGATTTTATGAAAAAAGATTATTTTGAAGAACGTGTAGTTAAAAAATATGAAAATATTGTGAGATTAGTGTGTACAATTATTTTATTAAAATAATTTGTGGTTGAAAATGAATTTTAAAAATCTTTTAAATATATTTTCAATTGTACCAGGTCATCCAACTTTGAGTAGTCATTCATATTGATTAAATATCTTCAATTCAGTGCAATAAAGTCATCTAAGTTCCATTTTCTCGTAGATGTGGTTAATTCATATGCAATTTGGTGCAATTAGATCAACTAACTTAGGTCATTTAAAGAAGGCAGGAAGGGCCTCACGTGTGAAGCACCGATTATTAGTAAATTAAAAATTGTTCTAGAAGAGCTTAAGATATTAGATTGTCAACAAATCAGTGCATAATATTTCTTCTACATCTTTTCGTATGGAGTGATTATCTACATTGATGTACTTGTTATTTTAATGAAAATTTTAATTGATGAAGTCCTTACAACAATAGTCCTCGTGGCTTGCACCTCGATATTTTAATGGATATTTCAATGGATTCAAGCAATTTGAATCCGATTAAAGCAATTTTGTATAAAATGAAAGCTCGGAGTTTTGAGTCTTTGACCATCAAGAACTAAAAGTTGAGATTCATTTGCACATAACGTATAAGTTGAGGACTTCCACTTCAATTTTACCTGAAATTTCCCAAAAAGAAGTACTTCTGTAAATCATTTCTTCATTTCTTCAGTCTCAGTCTCCCAGTCTGCTGCGCCGCAGCTCTCTACCGGCTATCAGGTTCTCTCCGGAAATTTTTAAGGTAATAGACATAAGCTTTCTCATTATTCGTCGCTTTTTATTCACGGGTTTCTGATTATCTTGGACAACATAGCAAAAGAGCTAATTCTTTCCTGTTTGATTTATGGGGTATGCTCGAGGTTGGCTCAGAATTTCATAATTTTTCAATTTTATTCCATTTTAATTGAAACCCATGTTCCATTCTTCATTTGCATGTTAAGAATTTTTTATTTTTTTTTGGATTGTCACATGAGAAATTCTAATTCACACCAGGCACTTGCTTGTTTTAATGTATGTTTGAATGTGAATGCATGATAATTTTGTGGGTCTGCTGGAAAATTTTGATTTTGAAAAACCGCGTTGGTGCTGTTTCAAATAAAGTTTTTAAGGTACTTCGGGACGATATGACTGAAACGGGAGGACAAGGGCTTGGGAATTCCAAAGGTGGAAAATCCGCCCATAAATCGTCTGGTAAATTTTTTATTTTTATTTTTATTTTTTGTCAATTACTATTTGGGTTTTTTATTTATGATGTGTAAGATACCTATTTCTATGAATGCAAATGTTGCTAATTTCGAGATTACTAATAGTAGTCAGCGTGCACGTTATTGTTTAGATTTTATATTATTTTTCTTTGTTATTTTAAACCATTATGATCATTGTTATTGGAAATTTGATGAAATAAAAATATTTCAATATTTGAAAATTGTATATGACGATGTAAAACAAATGGCATTTCTGCTAATAGTTTAAAGAACACAATAGACAAACCATAAAGCAAGAACAAAAATTTCTACAATATAATTTTAATACTCGTTTAAATTAGAAAAATGTCTGGACAAGTTGTCTTATTCCAATGCAAGAATCCTAAGGTCATCCAACTTGTGTAATTCACCCATTAGAATCCGTTGTTGCCTATAGTCTGCACATCAAACAACATCCCGAATCCTCTCTCTTCCAACCCAGAGCAATGAAAACCATTGCTTGTTCCATGAAAAACATCTGAGTTAACGATTTCAGGAACCGTATGTGAAGCAAAACAAATGCTGATGTCATCCAACTTTAATAAATTCGCCAATCAGAAGTCTATAATTGTCAATAATTTGCAGACCAAACAACATCCAAAAGCTCATCCATTCTAGAACCATGGCTTGTTTCATACAAAACATGCGATATATCAAATTCAAGGACCTTAGGTGAAGAATCTTCAACCGAACCCCAAAACCTTCCCTTCCTATCCAAAGTCATTGCTCATTTCATTTGAAATGTCAAAGGTGTCGATTTCAAGAATGTGAAGCAAAAATATTTAATAATCCTTTTCAATATCAAAAGTGACAAAGTACATGGAAATTTAGAGTGACTATATAAACCGCTTTCTCTCAGCCACTAGTGGCTTATGTAGTGGTCGGCATTTCTACGTGCTCCTCCTTGTCCCCCCACTTTTGGGACCTGAGACACTTAAGAATCCTTTCCACTCTTCGTTTATGCATGGTACATGACAATTTAGAGTGACTATAAGAACCTTCTGCGCAAATCTCAATAAACCACATTCATGAATGTCATTTCGTCCTTAGACATGTGATTCCTTAAATACATAATTGTATTATGTAAATACAATGTGTGATCAATATGAATCTAGAAATACAAATATACAATGTATCTTATCTATGTCGCTTCTTTTTTAGGAAGAAGCACACCAAACATGATCTATATGTATCAACTAATAAAACCAAAATTAAAAAGGGTACTATCAGAATAATCTATAGTTTTAACTTATTGTTGTTGGGTGGAATTGTTGAAATATGAAATTATGCGTGATAGTTGAAATATATATTTGTGCAATGATGTTGTGCAGCCAGCAACTGATTTTATCCTTGTATGTTTTTAAATTTGAAACCTCTGTATTACTGTTTGATACTTTGTTTTGATATGCCATTTTCTTTGTGTTCTTTTACGTGCCACATCTTCGTAGGGAAGGACAACGGCTCAGCAAAGTCAAAGGGAGGAAGAAAAGTTCAGTTTGAGTCTGAAGGTTGAATTTAACTTATAATTCTTACAGTTAGTATGGATTTTAATTACGTCTCCTAAGAAAAAAACATTTATGTAATGATATGCTTTTTTTGTTCAATTTCTTGAGAATGTTTTTATTAATTACTCTGTTAATTTAGTTGCTTTAAATTATTTATGAGGCAATGTTACAAAATTTAATGTGAAGGTAGAGATTATTTTGCCAAAGGTTTGATAACCAATATATTCCCTTGTCTGCCTTAGTAATGCCTGTTATTTTTTTTTATTTTTTTTTGCAACTAAATCTGTTTCCACTTGGTTTGTTAAGTTTTCTTGGTGAATTTTGTACCGTAGAAAATGTTTTGCACTTTGGCTGTTTTTCTAATGCACAAATTATATTTTTTAAGGTTCTGGTGGTAAAGTCAGAAAAGGAGACAATATTGCTAATGGCAGTAAGAGTTCCCAAGCAAAAGCACCTTCTACATTGGAGTGCAGACTTGAGAAAGGTCAGTGCTTGATGCAAACCAGTTGTCATCATCCCTCCCTTGCTCTTGCTTTCCCAATGATGTAAAATTTTGTTTGTGAATTTCTGAGTACATTGGAATTAATTTATTGTGTCATTCTCAGTAAAAAGAATATTGATGGGAAGAAGGTGAATAGAAATTGAAAATCATCGAATTATCTCAGGAAATATTGGAGTGTTTAAATAGTCTTTCACTAATGCAATATCTTGTTGTTTACGAGTGACAGGTTGGGGTTTGTTTCGTTGTTGCAATATTTTATTTCAGGCAATAAATTTGGTCTTTTTTTTTTCACTCTTGTAAAGAGGTCTTGATGCATGTGCAGAGCTTCCAGAAAATAGTAAATTCTTGATGGACTGCGAAGCTGCAGAAATCTTGCAAGGAATCCAAGAGCAGATGGTGATGTTGTCTGAGGATCCGAATATAAAACTCCCGGTGTGAGTAGTGCAAATTTAGCTTTTAATCCTTTTTTGCTTTCCTTTCCTGACGAGTACACTTTCCTGTTATGTTCATTTGTTTTATTTTCTTTTTTATTTAAATTTGTTTAGAATAAATATGTTGGATTGATCTAAAGTTTGTTTATTCTCAGTTCATTTGATAGCGGACTTATGTATGCCAAGAGAGGCAGCTACTGTACAAAATCCCTGACTGTCGGAAAAATTCTTCAGTATCCTTCTCTTTGAACAATGCTGAACTTTTTCTTGTGCAACTCTGAATAAATTATTCATGTCAACAATTATGTTATATGCCAACACTATGTACTTGTTTTGTTTATCCATTAACTTTGATTAGGCCTCTCAAGAAATACGGAGTTTCTGATGCTGAGGTATTGATCTCTGGCAGTTGATTTTTTATCAACATTTCAGTCATGATGCATTTAAGTTAATTTCTGTGGTTGCAGATCTGCCAAATTGCCAACCTTCGCGCCGAATCTGTTGAAGAAGTTTTCGCTCTTATCCCGTCCTTGAAGGTATAGCATATGTGAGAAGAAAAAGAGATGTTTGATTGCATTACTCTAGTTGTTTCAAGTTTTTTTTATTTGATCATTTCTTCCTTGATACTGGCCTGTCCAATCTACTTGCCAGTTTACTTGCTTTAAAATGTACATTTATTGTATAATAAAATGAAATATTTGGTATGAAAGATTGGATAGTATTTGGCAGTGTAAAAGAAGGAAAAAAAATGTTAAATCTTTGTTTATTAAATTGTTCGGACTTCTCTAAAAATTCATACCAAACAATTAACATGCACATGGTGTTTCATTTTGCCTCTGTTTGGTTTGGCTAAAAATCATATTTTTAGTAGATTTTGATAAAAATGGATGAAATATATGGTTAAAAGTTGATAAAAATTGTGAATCTTATATAATGTGGTTGAAAATGAGAGTGGGAAAAATGAGTTTTAAAAAAGTGCAAACAGGGATTAGTTTAATAGTCAAGATCTTGAATGAATCCATAGGTGCAACCTTTCTCATTTTGTATCTTTTCGTAGGCCAAGGAAAACAAGATAAAAGAACCCCTTAGAATTGCGCTGGGCGAACTAACTAATCTTAGGGATGCACTGGACGAACTGGCCAAGTTCAATGAATCAGTTGCAATGGATTGACAAAATGCTTGGTAAGATCATTTCAACATCTTCAGTTTCCCATTTGTTTTCCTTGTAGGAATGACTTTTGCCCCGTTTCTATGCTTATGTTTTACGCTGCTGTTTATGTTATCTTAGCATGTGTCGTTATTTTGGTCAGGTACTGCATAATTTGGGACTCGGTAGATGTGATTGTGGCTCCAGTTTTCATGAAAGTAAGGCACACCACAATGTAGCAGGAAGCTTTCACGGTTTCTTTTTCGTAAAATGATGTTATGTATTGTAATATCTAGCTCCTAGTTTCATGTTAAGACCAACACTATCCAGGTTTCTTAATAAATTTTAGGACAGAATATCACGTGAATATGGTCGCAAATGTACTAGTAAGATGGATGTTCTTATTTATTAAGTCGTTCTTCCCTTTGTTTATCCTCAAATCATAATTCCCTGAATTATTGGAACATATTTTTGCACTTTTATGTTATGAATTTTATCATGAGTTGCGTCCATTTTATAGAAATTTTGTTTTTTAACAACCAAATATTCAGAACCAAGAAGCATAGCAGGGTTAGTCATTCCTATGCTTTTGACATTATTAGAATGGCAAAAATCTTGTTCTGATGACCATGAGTGTCCTAAAAGTTCCTTCTTTATGTAGTTTTTATAATCTATGACAATTGCATGTTGTAAAAGGAGATTGCTGTACGAAACTTCGTACGTTTAAAAATTAAAATTTCATTATTTTGTATATAATATGATAAGAACCAGGGGCGGATCCAGCACCTGGTTGGCCCCTGCGGCCGCCCGTGTTGGGTCCGGCTGCAAGTGTTGAACAGAAGATGGATGAAGAAGAAGGAGAAGCGGCTAGCCAGGTGTTGGGTCCATCGGCTGCAAGTGTTGAACAGAAGATGGATGAAGAAGAAGGAGAAGTCTGGACTGAGCTGGAGTGGAGCTTGAAGTGGAAGCAACCTTGTTTTATTGGGCCTTCTTTGAAAAAAGCCCAATTAATGAGCCCAACCCAATAGCCACAACCAAACCAATTAACCAAAATATCAAATCCAATATCTAAATCCCATTCTTTTGTTTTGGTCCGGTTGAGAGGTGAGTTGGAGTAGTGTCCTCTTGGAGACTACGCGATGAGACAAGAGGCCGGATTGTAAAATTATTTTGGTGCTTGGCCGCAGCTTGGGGTTTTTGACGCAAGCGGTGGTCCGGTGGCGGTGAGTTTTTTGGCTTGAGGTGAAGTGGAGCATTGGAGCTTCCGGGTCCGGTTCCGACTTTGACCGTTCGATGCTTCGTCTCTTCTAGCCTGGTTAGCCAATAGCCCCTGCTTCTCTTTTCTTTTTCTGGCTAAAAATTGTTTGAAATGGCTAAAAATTAGGGATGTAAGTAAAAACCGTCAAATCGGAAAACAGAACCGAAACCGCATTTTAGAAACCGTCGGTTTGATGTCACGTGGACCCGTCAACGAAATGGTTTTGAACCAAACCAAATCGGTCAAAAATGGTTTGGTTTAGGTTTGAGAATTTTAATTGCGATTTAAAACCAAACCGGACCGGCGAAAAAATATATAAAAATAAAAAAATAAAAATAATGATTTTTTTTTTTTTTGAAAATTA
>CAIGRH010282078.1:0-10720 GCA_903798295.1 Fraxinus nigra
TGAGAATGAGAATAAGAAATTAATAGGTGTCAAACGGGGGCTTAATCTTGGTGGGGTTTGGCTCTCTCTACTGCCCGTGACCTAAAACACATGGACATGAAGAGATGTTGACATGCAAAATGACATTTTTTTCTAAAGTAGGACACAACGGGTTAGGGCATGTTGAATAATATATTTCTGTTTCACAATTATTTCAAAACTTAAGCTAGAAGTCCAATATGGTCATAATGATAGAGAAACTAATTATTATCAGTAGGTTAATGATATGAATTGGATTATCGAAAGAAAAATATGAATTAAATTATCGAACAAGAGAAAAAAGAGTATTATATGGAGCTAATTACAGGTAACCAAACAGTGACAGTAACTTGAAGTATTGTTGGTGTGATTTCTGTCATTTTCCATTTTTAATTCCCTATTTGACCTTAAGTCAGCCTCTACTTCCAAAAGTCATTTATAATACATTCTAGTCCATTTCTTTTCTTTTCAAAGTTACATTTCCTTAAATGTTATAAGAGTACACGCCCCTTGACATACCTCCCCACCTTATCCTCTGCTTGTCCAAAGTTCCAAGCTGGCAAAATAAAAAATGAACAACGTAAAAACCTGAAACAACGAGATTTAAAATTTAGAAGGAAGACTAGCTTTGAAGCAACTAAAAGTTTTGATTGAGCTGATATTGAAATTTTTTTAATGCCCTCTTTGATCTTCTCCTCCATTGGTTTCAGCCAATTGATCTTAATGTACTTCTGGCTTCTCTCTCCAAGCACATGCTGGCCTAGAGACAGACACATAGAGATCTTGTTATTGATGCTTATCATTTGGATTCCATTTCTGCAGGAAAGCCGTCGCCGATTTGACAAGGCCACATATGCATATGACCAGGTACTGATGATTTTTCAAGAGAAGACTTCTGGCTTCCATGCATTTGTCGTTGAAGTATTAAAATATACGCAATAGAACGATGATATCATATATATGTTGATCTATTCCCCATTTCTTTCTAGTGCCGTCACAAGTAAAAAAAAAAACTATTATATTCGAAGTGTATGCTGAGAAACAGCATTAGCTTAAAGCCCATCAAGTATAACGGACAGTTTCGCATTATTCCCTAAAAGGAACTATTTTAACATTATCGTCATTGTCGAGAAAGTAACAGGACTGACATTTGACAGAACAGATTAATATCTACTGTAAAAGTATGTCACCATTGAATGCAGCAGTAAAGAATGGTCTATAGTTTCGGTTGAACATCATTTATCTGAGTGAATTTTGGAGATTGTGAGAGCTTTGAGGACGAGTATTTTAGGGTTTTTATTTCATGTGCTAGGGGACAATCCCTATGGAGTTTAGGGGCTTTCTGGACTTATGATTTTGTCTTATAGGATGGGATAGCCATGGAATTTTCTTAGAGGTATAGGGTGGCGTTGAAGGAAGAAATCGGTTTTCCTTTTGGTTTCATCTTCATAGTAAGTATGGCGATAGCCTTTATTCCCCGCAAAAGAATTAGAGAAATTAGACTCCCGAGTATTACAATTTGTCCAGAACTTTCACTATACGCTAGATGTTACAATTGGAATCAAGACCCAGAATATCATAATTTACAAGAGAAGGGGATGGGGATGTGTGGGGGGTGGAACAGATCATTGCCCTACCTGCTTCTTGTTTTCAAATAAAATATTTTCACTTTCTGTTATATTTTGTTTGCCATTTGAAACAGATTTGAATATGACTACCAGATTCTGGAAACTCATATTTTTTTCATCTTTTTGCCTATACATGCATAGTGCATCACTAATAATTCTTCAAGTTTTAACTTATTGGTTATTGTACAATTGCCAGGCACGTGAAAGGTTTGCCTCTTTGAAGAAGAGTACACGTGAAGAAGTTGTTACTGAAGTAGAAGAAGTATATTCTTCGATTTCACTATATTCTCTGTAACATGTTCTAAATTAGAAGCAACTCTGTTTATTGTAGTGCGAATACAGTTTCATGGTTTGTTAATCATATTTTATTTGCTTTTAGTTCACATTATTTAGGTTACTTTTGTGTGTATATCGGTTTCCTGTTTTTTGAGACCCGTTAAGTTTGAGAGCATCAACGAAGGCACGTAGGATCATACTTTTAATTATTCACAGTAGAGGGAAAAATTCATGTCATAAGTCATGGACATATTCTTAAAATCTGCACAACGTTCCAAAAACTTTAGTGGTCTTCCAACCAATTCTACACAAAACTAATTCTGGTGTGTGAGAGCACCTTTTGCTAAAATGTACTGAAATTTTTCTTACATCTTAAGCTTTGTATTAGAGTTTTTGTGTGTTTTAGGAGCATAAAGTCACTACCCCCAAAAGACAAAACTTTGATTATACTTCATAATCACCCTTTTAATGTACTGGACGACAATTGTTTTATAGGGAGTGCTTGGCTCCTTGTCTTATGCAGATTCTACACTGTAAGTTTAAAGATCTAGAATGGCAAGCCATTGTGACATCTCCTGCCCCTCCCTTGCTTACTTCCTTATGGGCTGATGTGTCTTTTAGTTGAGACATCCTCGTGAGACACTAATATAGGAATCTTTAATTGAGCTGTTTTTATTGGTATATGATGAAGTTAAAAATATGAAATGCTCAATTTAAGCATAAAAAAGGGCGAGAGCAATGTAACAGAACAAAACTGACATGGGTAATGCATATTCTTTTGCTTACTTCGCATAGTGTAAAAACTTCTCTTCCAACAAGGCAAGTTTTTTCATGGAGAATAGATGATGACTGGAAATAGAAACTGGATATTTTTCATATATTTTAAATAGTAGCTTTAGTGAAACATAGTTAAGTTTTATAAAATAGACTTGGAAATAGAAATTTTCACTGAATCTTAAGCTGAGATATTATTGGAGATCCAATTTCAAAACAATTTTGGGAGGATGTGACTTTGTGCTGTTCTAATTTTTCTTGTCTCTGACTATTCGATGTGATGACTAAGGTTTAGCCTTCCATCTTGCTTGCATGAATAAAATATTTGTTCCACCTAATTGAACTGTTGAATGAATTTTTTGAATGCACAAATTTGTTGTCCGTATCTTATTCTTTATGACATGGAAACTTTTTGTCCAATTGGTGATAGGATCTACACAATTCGAAGTCAGCATTCGAGAGAAGCCGCTTTAATCTAGTATGTCTAATGTACAATTGCTCTTTTTGCTTGCGCTTGTTTTTGACATTCTTTGTCATCCATCTTTTGGGTTATTATATTTCCTTGTTGGTTTTAAGGATTCCAGGTAAATTCTCTCATGAATATTGAAGCTAAAAAGAAGTACGAGTTCTTGGAATCTTTTAGCGCCATCATGGATACTCATCTGAGATATTTTAAGTTGGTGTGTATTTAAGTTACTATTTACGCTCCAATGCTAATAGATGCTATTGTTTTCTTCTGTCAGACTAATAGACCATTTATTTTTTAGGGATATGACCTTTTGAGCCAGATGGAGCCTTTTATTCATGAGGTATAATGGTTATGCTTGTTTCCCTTTAAAAATGATTTTGGAAAAACAAGCGTTCTGCTGTAATTGTACAACAGGAGGTAGATATATTCATGAAATTCTCTTCATTAATATTTCATGTTCGAATTTCTCTCTTTCTTTTTCTTTGCATCTCTCTCTTTCAAATCTGTTCAGGCTTTTCTTTCATATTAGTCCTCGTTCTCTCGAATCCTCTTCCATCATTTTTAGCACACGCACCTTACAAAAATTGAATATAATTCTACCTTTAAAGATTAAAATGATCTAGTTGGGTCGTTATTTCTCGAATTGTCCCTTTCTTTAGCATCTATGCCTAAAAGTAGAAGATGGATCCAACAATTACTTTTGCAGAGATAAACGGTTGGATGTTTTCCTATAGCTACAACTATTTATACTTCAACACATGGTTTGACTACTAATTTCTAATGCGCCGAGGGAGTTCGATCTCTTCAATTTTCATTCCCTTTTTACCTCAATCTTGTGAGATAGATAATCTGTTAACATTCATAAATATGGTATGATTTTTTATTTTTTTTATCTTTTCTTCTTGTCTAGATTTTATAGCTTGGAAACTCTCGACAGTTCCAATATATTATCTGCAAGTCATCCTCTTTGTCTTCTCTTTTCCTAACATTTTCCAGATGAATTGCCAAAGGTCCTTCAAAGTCAAAGGCAAATTTCTTTGTTTCATGAAAAATTAACACATAAGATGTATTGCAGGATTTGGAAATCTGATTTCGTAGCCCTAATTTCAAGAGTGATTTGAGGGAATCTTGGTATTTTGATCTATTTTAGTTGGATTAATATTTGATTGTTTTGCACATGTTATTAGAAGCTAGAATCAAGGAGGAACAATGGCTGATTGATTGTCATTTTCTCCTATCTAATTTGTGTATTCTTTTGTATTTTTCATAATAAAATTGTAGAGGACTCTTTCTCCTCTTTCTCTGAGGAGTAATGCTTTGTAAGTGTTTCACAAAATGTTATGTGCTTGCTAAGTAGCAAATCAGCCAGTCATAGGCTCTTGAATCTCAGTTTCACTGAAGTGATATGGTTGAGATGTTTTGTTCTCTGAAGAATTGGTTGTCTTACCAAGCATCTTCGATCATCTTTAGAAATGAGTACATCAGTACTTACTGGTTATAGGATTTAGTGGTGTTTCTGTCTTCTTTGTGGTTTAGACTGTTGCTTTGGTTGGAACTGGCTTTAGCAGACATGCAGTGCCGGGGGAAGCTGGGGAAGTTTTTTTTTTTTTTTTTCACTAAACTCTTGCATTTTAAGTGTTTGTTTTTGAGCATTCCTGGCTCTCTACCATTTTAATGCATTTTAAAACCCTTGCTTTTTAAGTTTTTTGGTTTTTGTTTTTAAGCACTCCTGGTTCTCCACCACTGTATTCCCTTTTTTGCCTTAATATTCTCTTTTAGTTTGTAAATGCCCTCAAAACTAGACGATGAGTTTGTAGATTATAATCTTGACAAAAATTACGATGGAGGGTATACAATTTTGTTTCATAAATCAGAATAAGTGAATTCACAAATGCATAACAAAATTTGAGGGACAAATAATTATATCAGCCCAACCTGGGCAGTTTCAGTGGAGAGAGTGGTGCTTTGTCCTTTATTGTGAGTGCTAGAGTATTCAGATGTCACTTCTTCTATCCTTTATTTTAGATAATTTCTGTTTCCTTTTCTCTGTCCTTTCTCTATGTTGCTAACTGAAAAAGGGGAATTGAATCATACTCTGAATTGTGTATTCACGAGGTTGTTCTGTTACAATATTACATGATAACACATGTACATTCAAACTCATAGATGTATTTTGTTATCCAAAATTTCCAACATTTGGCCTTACAAAATCTTCTATATACTACTAAGTGGAATGCATTGAATGTTTTCTTAGAATGCCAAATCTTTTCTAGTTGACACTGAACTGTGCTTGGAAGCACAATAAATTCTCGTCTCTCTCTGATTTGATAGTGCTTTGAATGGGATCCATTTAAGCTACTCAGCTTACATAAACCCTTGTTCTATTATACAGTTAAACTGAAATCAATTAGCTTTGATATAGTGGCCTGTGTAACTTACTAAGCTGCTGCTTCTATGAAATCAGGTGTTAACCTATGCACAACAATCAAAGGAACAGTCAAATATTGAACAAGATAGACTTGCAAAGAGAATCCAGGAGTTCAGGACAAGAACAGAGTTGGCCAATTTGCGAGCATCTAGTAACATGGCAACTTCAACAGGTTCTGTTGGCATGAATGGATTAGACTTGAGTAGTTACAAAAGCATAGAGGGAAATGTACAGTCCACTGCTAAAGGTGAGGTGAGTAATTTTTCACTCAGTTTTCTGTTGCGAGAATGACAAATTATCCTTTTCTAATCTTGAGTTTCTCAAAAAGATTAGAGCTACGACAAATACATCTATTTGGTTTTTTAACTTATGTACTCCCTGAATTTTAAGAGTTAATGAATTGTTGACTTTCAGCTTTCCATTATTTTATGTCTTTTATCATCTAGTAATTGTAAAAAAAAAAATTCATTCTTCAGGTGCAGACAATAAAGCAGGGGTATCTTTTGAAAAGGTCTTCTAGCCTGAGGGCAGATTGGAAAAGGCGATTCTTTGTACTTGATAGTCATGGGACGTTATACTATTATAGACAAAAAGGTGACAAACGTGGGGTATGTTAAGGTTTTTTACCAATATCAGGTCAAATTACTAGCATTGTTCATGGTTTAACTTATGTAGCCTTATACTTTCTACTCTCTGCGAAGACCTTGGTGTGTGTGGGGGTGGGGGATCTTGCATTTAACATCATTTAGGAAAATTTCTTGATGACAGACATAATCGAACAAGACCCAAAACTTCAGAAGAGATAAGAGGAGGAGAGAGAGGAGAAGAAATAGAAGAAAAGAGAAGATGGGGAGATAGACAGGAATTGAGGGAGAGAATCTTGTATTTTTTATTCAAGAATCAAAGTGTAATTAAAACAAAGCATCCTCTCTATATATAGTTTTTTTACGAAGTCCAATTTAAGTACGAAACATCTGAAGAAATAATATAAAATGCTAGAAAATCTTTACAACTAAACCATAATTGTTTTTCCTAAAATAAGTCATCTAGTCTTGGTAATATAATATCATCAAGGATCTCCATCACGTCTATATTGTATTTGAAGCTCAGAAGTGAAGTACGGTTGCCGTTATTTGGCGCATTCTCAGGAATAGCTGCAGCTTGTAAAGATGCTGCCTGAGCCAAGTTATTAAAAAATGCACTTTCTTGTTAGTAAGGTTAGTAATAAAGTCCTAGTTTGGAGAAATTATAAGTCCTTGAAATTATAAATTGATAGAAATGAGTGGTGGATAAGTTGGTAGTAGTTGTGGAATGTAGGATTAAAATTAATGTGACTTTGACTAAGCACGAAGTATAATGGTTAAGAATTATTAGCAGCTAATGCCTGATGTCCTCTGGATAGCCATGAGCATAAAAAATCTCAAATCCCCATGGCTGCTTATATGCAAATGATTTGGTAAACTCTGTATCCCATGTTTGAGAATTTAGGGAAATATTAAGAGCGAGGGAAAGGATTGAGAATGTAGACCAGCAAAGATTGACCGACTCCTTTTTGCCTTCACCCCCCTTGTACCTTCCTAGCAAACAAGGGCTCAAGATCCTGCCTCCATTTGGAAAATTTATAAATTGGTCAAACTTCATTTTCAACCACACATTCCAATGGACCCATAGGTGCTATCTACTTATCCACCACCCATTTCTATCTATTTATAAATTAAATTGGTTATAAATTTTTCCCATATGGAGGCTACATTGCAGATATATCAAGGTGTGCTAGTGCATTGTCTTATGATATCGTACCAATGGAACTCTGTGTCTGCATGCGATACTACTAACTTTTCAAGCCACTGAATGCTCACAAGAATCTGATAGGGAAACATGAAAAGTCATTTTGGTTTCAACTAATTGCAATTAATTGATAGCTGATGGAATCCACACTTTATTTCTATTCATTCCTCAGCATTTTAATGAATATTTTTTTACATATTAGATTGTTTTCCTTGTTCCAATAATCATGTTTAAGATGTTACTGTACTAACAACTGAGCCTAATATTTTTTTCTTATTCCCAGAGTTCTCCTTCATATCATTCTGCCAACTTAGTGGAACATAATAGTCGTGTATTTGGTAGATTTCGGCCAAGGCACGACCGAGCATCATCCTTTGTCGAGGAAAGTTTAGGCTGTCAAATTATTGATCTGCATGCGTCAATAATTAAGATTGATGCTGAGGATGCAGATTTGCGCCTGTGTTTCAGAATAATCTCACCATCGAAAACTTACACCTTGCGGGTAATATATTGACAGGCATTTAATTGTGATCATGCATATGGTGGTTGGAATCTTTGTTTAATTTTCTAATTTTTCAACTTTACATTATTCATTTCACAAGGAATTTACTTTGGCTATGGCGAGTGAGAAATTGGCTTTTTATCGTTACCGTCATTTGTGGTTATTGTGCATTACTTAGTGAAATTTTGTAATAATATTTATGCCTGTGTTTTTCTAATATTCTTTTGATCTAACTTTACCTTTTCGGTTTAAACGTTATTTGCCATCTGAACTTGTTTGAAGCATACTTCAATTCATTTGGAAACTAGTGTGCTTTCTATGTCTGGTACATTTCTGTTTCTTTCCTTCCTTCATTTTAATGCTATTGCATGCTTGTATTTGCTTTTGTAGTTCATATGCTGATTTGTTTTATCATTGAGATTGGTATTGAGTTTTAAACCAGTTTTCTTTATAATAGAAATTTAGCCCTTGTTTGGTCCCATTTATTTCTAAAATACATTTTTTACTCTTATTTTCAACCACACATTCTTCAATAAAATAATTTTACACGCAAACCAAAAACTTTTCCTTATTTTTTAACCACACATTCTCTATCAAAATACTATTACAAAATGCATTTTGGAGAAAAAATAGGCCTCAAACGGGCTCTTATATTATTTATATAGACTTTGCCCTTGAAGTAGATTTGCTAACTAATTTGAAGCTATGTAAAATATATGCTTTGTATTGGAGAATGAACACGCTAAATCTAGATCGAGATTTCCTTTAATTTCTCTAAGTGCATCATTACAGAATATAGTTGACACTCTAATAATTAATACATATTAGGTTAATAATCTCTAATTATTCATGAAGATTATAAACCAACTTATTTTGATGTCTAAAAATCAATATTTTTAGTGCCCAGTGATTGATGACTTTTTAATGAAAATGACCGTAATATTATTTATGGAAAATTGCAGCCACGGTACCAAACCTTTCACGTTTTTGCAGATTTTGTCCAAACCTTTCATTTGTGTCACCAGAGGTACCAAACCTTTAAAAATGTCGCAGTTGGAGTCCAGATGGATGGAATCCATCCATTTAACCGTTAGTTGACCATTAAAAAAATTGGCCTCTTTTGACTAATTTATAAGGGGTAAAATAGTATTTTTATATTATTCTAGATAAAATAATGTTATAATAATTAAATAAAAATATGTAAAAAGAAAAAAAGAAAATCTGGAAAAACACTGTTCTTCCCCGTGGAATCCCATTGATATTCCCCTATAAGATAACATCCCACCAATTATTCCATCCTCACTTATTATTCACGCTAAGAATCGAGGCATTGCTCCGGTTCAAATCGACCTTAGCAAGCTATTAATCGATCAAGCCACATACCATTGCATCACCCACAAGCTTTACGGCCTAGAATGGTGCAAACAATTGCAAGAATTCTCTTCTCGGAACCCCGATGTTATCGTCGTCGACCCTCTTGACTATCGATCGGCTTCACAATCGGATTTCCATTCTCCAAGTTATAAACGAGCTAAAGATCTGTCAACAACCTGATATTTCGTTTGGGATTCCGAAGCAGATTTTTGTNTTATTCCATCCTCACTTATTATTCACGCTAAGAATCGAGGCATTGATCCGGTTCAAATCGACCTTAGCAAGCTATTAATCGATCAAGCCACATACCATTGCATCACCCACAAGCTTTACGGCCTAGAATGGTGCAAACAATTGCAAGAATTCTCTTCTCGGAACCCCGATGTTATCGTCGTCGACCCTCTTGACTATCGATCGGCTTCACAATCGGATTTCCATTCTCCAAGTTATAAACGAGCTAAAGATCTGTCAACAACATGATATTTCGTTTGGGATTCCGAAGCAGATTTTTGTTGACAATCTTGCATTCTTTTATGAAATGGAAGGGCTGAAGTTTCCAGTAATTGCAAAGCCATTGGTTGCGAATGGGAGCGTCAACTCTAATCAGATGGCCATAGTTTTTAATAAGGAGGGTTTGAAAGGGTTAAAGGCCCTAATTATACTACAAGAGTTCTTGAACCATGGAGGACTGATTTTCAAAGTCTGTGTGGCTGGAATCCTTGAGATGGAGCCCCTCCCCCCAAAATCCAAAGATACCCTTCTTCCACTTACCCAGCCACCCACCACCCAACAGTCACCTTCTCCGGTCGACGTCGACGACGGCAAGAAAGTGTCGAGCGGCAAACCCTACTCTATCGGCCTCACGCCACATACATACCCTCACTTATAGGCGGCGACCCTAGGTGGAAACCCTAGCACCGCCACTCGATCCGGCACAGTGTTCAACGATGAGGCGACCTGGATTGAGGCGGGGAGCTCCGGCGACGGCGACCTTGGTGGAAGGAATACAGTGGAGCGATCTGGGACCAAAACTCAAATTCATTAGGACTCGGCCCTCCTTCCTGCTAACGCGCCTGATCGACGTTCTGGGGAGACTATTCCGACGTCGGAGGGACTGACGATTGGACCACGCGTCGGTCCGTCGGTGAACTTGCCGGCGCGTGGCGCCCATGCGCCGCCGCCGGATAATCTGAATTTTCAGAAAAATGAGTAGAACAATCCTAGAGTCCTCAGCAGGCCCTAATTTGTCATTAGATTTGCCATTTATTCACAATCAAAGGAACAAGCGGGCGGATGCATGTAGTATGGTATTCAATCGACGATTTAGGGTTGAAATGAAGGAGTTTGAGGTGTTGATTAACGAATCAAGTACCGGTTAGGATTATAGAGTGGGGCTTGAGGATGTTGACCGCAATCTACATGGGAAGGTTTGGTGCACTATGGATGGTGAATATGGTGGATAA
>CAIGRH010282119.1:0-15111 GCA_903798295.1 Fraxinus nigra
AAAAAAAAAAAAAAAAAAGAGGTACCATCAGCTTTTCATTCTCTCAAAGCTTTTGTTAAAAGAAATTTCCCATTTAAGAGCTAGATGAAATGACAAAATCCCTAAATTTCAGGTGCCATACACACACGATGAAAAACATTACAAAGACCCTCTCTGTATAAATCTTTCCCACTCAAATCTTTTCTGTAAAAGTTGATAAATACAATAGAGAGAATGTAAGGACAGAAGAACCTTGTAGGTTTCAAATCTAATATTATGTGGCTAATGCAGGGATTAACATTTATCAGTAAAAATTCTTTCCTCAGCTCTCTTGAGATGAGAAAATGGGAGTGCAGATTAAAATTCTAAAAGGTGAAAGTAACTATATCTTGTGCTTGAAAATAATAATTAAATGGATGAATGTCATTGCATAACATATGATCAAATGTTGAAATATACAGACGACACACTAATGTCAAGATACTCTGAAGCCTTCGCAGATTCACTACTAACCTTTTCTTCACGCCATTTTGTTTCCCACTGAGCATCCAATATTTTCTCAGCAATTTCTCTTTGTGCATTTAGAAGAATTGTCATCTCATATAGCTTCTTCGGATCTTTCAGGTCCTCCTCAGTCCAAGAAGATGCATTCAGTGGTAGGTTCAACTCCTGCATGATGAATAACTTACCATATGAACTAGACATAATAGAGGTGCAACTGGTTTGTTGCTCATAGGGATTTATAAATTTGGAAGATGTCAGCAAGTAAATGAAGAAAGTCCACAATTTTTCTTTTTATTTTCTCTCAAACAGAGAAACACGGCCAAGAAAGAAAGAAATTTAGTCGACCAAGGAGTTCAATGATATAATAACTCAGTGTTAATATTTCCAAAAGAAATAGCAGTATGATGAATGGTTGTTGAAACAGGCACTCAAAGGTCCGCACTCTTATTACAGACACAAATTGTGCAGCATAGACTTTTACTATATCATGTCAAATAACAGAAACAAAGCAATAGGCCAGCATTCAACGAAAGATGGCGTATAAAAAAGAAAGCAGTGAAAATCTCAAGGAAAAGGAAATTTACCCCCCAATTCTGTGGCCGTGGTGGAGGATCAAACTTCATGACTTCAGCCTCCAGCACTTTCTTGGCTTTGTAGCATGGTATATTTTTCACAATAACAGGATCATCCTTAGCACGGACGGGGTCGAGGGAGATTAAAGCCTGTTAATTGATATCGTGCCAATTCAAAAATCATTCCCTTTTAGAATATCACATAATGGGCATGTGCATAAAAAGGTCGAAAGCCTCACAATCATAGATGTCATATATCCAAGAGACATAACACATTGACTTCATTGCCTGACAAAAGTGGCCAGCAAAATATTTGTTATTGGTGTGTGAATTGACTCGGTAACATAAAAATTAGATTCCTTAAGACAACTTAGGGCTGAACCTGAGTGCTTAGCCATTGTTAGAACATGCTTAGAGTAAATTGTCAATAGAAGAGTAAGATGTATAAATTTCAGTTTCACATGATGGTATTTAAAAAAAATACAAGCTCCAATGAAACATATACTAGAATGAATCTGGTGAACAATTTGCTTTGCTAAAAACTATTACAGATTTGATTCCATCTTCTGGGAGATCAAACGGATTTCTGCTAAACAAGAAGATCAATAAGTTCAAATAAATTAATATTTTCCATTCAGAATATTAATATTCATAATTCAAAAGTAGAAATACAGTGATCATCAGCTGTAAATTTTGACTTGGACTCAATTAGCTAGTGCACTTGGAAAAAGATCTGTGGAAAGAGTGTGGTAAAAGATTTGGTAAAAGAATTAGTAACCATCACACATATTACATAACTTAAATTTAAACAGATGTAGCAAGTCATAGAATGATAAGAAAAACCCAATTAAGCTAAGGAATGGAATAAGAAACTTGCATGGGCAAAATAAACAGATGGTAGAAACAAGAAATTTACATGAACAAAGTTCAAAGATAGTGGAGTAATCAATGATGCTCAAGATTTGCATTTTCAGGTCAATTATTTTAAGGACTGAAAGGCATTGGGCATGCAGTAGTTACAGAGTTGGAGAAGTGAGCAGATGATGGAGTAGACGAGGAGATTAGACAAGGTACTGGGTCCCTGGAACAAGCGATGGTTTTCTACCTTTTTTGTCTTCCAAGTGAAATATTTTATTCATTTTATGTATCTCTAGTCTTGAAATCTGTCCAAAATCGAGACAGATAGTTTCCTAGTTTTCTTCCTTGTTTTTATAGGCTCTACTTCCCTAATTTCTGAAACATGTTTATTTACAGTGACTATGGTGTTTGAAAAAAAACGTCGTCATTTAGAAAAATAATTTTCGTGCAAACTAGGCATGGGATAATTAGGCCATTAGGAGGACCATTATTAGGTGTACATAAATAACGTAGTGTTCCACGTGATAACAAGATATTCGGAGCAGACTCGTATTTAGGCCCAAAAATGTTCAATCAGCAGATTACCAAAAAGCGAAGTATCTATTTGTTCCAGTAGACCACCAAATCTTAAATGGGAAAGATGTACAAGTACAGAGTCTAATGTGATTTGAACTACAACATGATTAAATACCTTCCCTCTAAAATTTGTGAATTCCTTAAACACTAATGTTGGAAATAACATAGCATCCACAAGGTGAAAACCAAATAAAGCAAACTCAACTACAAGTAATGGCCCAAAATTTTTCAGAAGAAATCTGAAATAAAACCACATTTTAATTTGATAAGGGTGCTTAGTAGCTTACTTTACTGACTGAGCACCCTTTCATGGGAGAAAATCATCCTACCTCTTGCAAATACTCCCACCCTGGTTTTCGTTTGGCTACTTCATCTCGGAGTTGATCATACCGCATAGATTCCTAAACCACGATAAGGAACATTGCAAGAGTCACGACGCCGATGACATAATGACAACCTTAGTATATATGCCAAAAAGATGTAGCTGAGAGTTATTGACTACAGGACAGGGCAAATTATAGAAAGAAGCCACTCAAGCAAAGTTCCTGAAATATGTTACGACACCAAATTTCAAAGGGCAAGTATGTGCATGCTAATACACAATGGATTACATTATACGTAAAAGAAAATGTCATAATAACTGAATGAGGAAGTATAAGAAGTGGCGAAAGCTAAAGGTTACCCGATCCATCAGAAGAAATAGTAATGCAATTCAAGACATAAGCGTTTTCTGACAATGTAAATGGACTGGAGATTTTTTTCTCGCGTTAGAAGAGCCATCGTAAAACACAAAAGAATTAAGGGAAAGGGAAATACAAGAGTACTCACAAGCATGAATTTTACTCACATGCTTTCAGATATGTAAACTAATGTTCAGAAAATTCTAGCTTTTAAGGGGTCATGTCCAGAATGCAGAAAAATTTATGAAAACAATCCCAATGTCTTGGCTCCTGTTTACTTCCAAAAATATACAATTGCCCTTCTCTCTTACTTCTAATCAAAACCATGCTGAAAGCTATACATTTCCTATTTCAAATTGGTTTCTACAATCCCAGTGATGTCATTGACTTTGTCTGCTTGAAATCACGAGCATGATAAATAAAGAGATATAAGGCGATCAAGAAACTTAAAATTGGAGAAACCGGACCTTGTACTGCCACCAAATTTTCTGCTTGACGTCTTCATCATAATCAAAACCTCCCACAATCTGAGGTAAAGTAATCAACCAAAATGCAGCAATGCTTGGATCCTTCATACTGTCAACTATATGCTGCATCAATGAACAAGACTGTTAGCAATGTGTAGTATCAAGCAAAATCTTAGGAATTTACATATGATAATCACAGTTGATCATCATCTGAGACATCATCAATAGGTCGAATCTGTGTGTGTGTGAGAGAGAGAGAGAGAGAGAGAGAGAGAGAGAGAGAGAAGACAGTAACATATCAGAATCTCCACAGCATAAATATTGAAACTTGAGGTACAGCAGCTCTCTCTCTCTCTCTCTCTCTCTCACACACACACACACACACATTGTTTCTTATTTGTCTCTTTATTTCTCTTTCTGTCCACTAGTCTATGTCAAAATATCTTCAAAAATTAAATGTGAACCTTCTCAACATATTATAGAACCACAACCAAATAGTAGCACTAGAATATCATGCTGAAAACTTACTTTTCATGGTAGTACTTAAGCAGATGACAAGAGCATACAGATTCTCTTCAGGAATTGTGTTCGGGTTATATTGAATTCATATTGTATATCAGTGGGTCAACAAACAAAACCATACTCCTGCCACAAGTTTTCTCATATGTAGTACAAATTCTTTGACTTCTATACCAAGTTTTGCTTGTTTGAATGCAACTTCATTACATAAGCAGAACTGCTGTCTTCTTCTTCTTCTTTTTTTTTTTAACATATCCATGGCAACGAAATTATCCATGTCTAATGCAAAATCATAACACTAGTGTGAACTCTTTTGTCGACGGTTAAGAAAGGATAGACACAAAAAAGGGGATTAACATAAAGCTACAAAAATTGGAACACGCTGCCAAGAGACTGAACTGTGATCTGCCAGCTCTACCACAAGAAGAGTGCGCTTCAAATAGGCTCAGGGGAACAATGGGGGGAAGGGGGATTTAGAAAGTATTAACCACAATCCAACTAGAATTTTTCATAATGACAACTTGATTTCACATATATGTTCAGCAGAAATGTCGAGACATATTCTTTGATCACACGAGCACATTCTTCCTCATCCTCTCATAATGCACCATGTCTTATCTTCTATAGTTCTGCGAGAATTGTTTTAAGTTGAAGACGGGAAAAGATAATGATGTAGCACTAACCTCATATGGATAGTCCATCTTACGCAAAATATTGTACGCTTTCCATGGAGGCTCCATTATCTGAGGAAAAAAAAAAGATAAAATAGAGTTGAATGCCCAATACGTTAGTAAAATACCAGCATGAGGCCTATCAGCTATGCTGCTATGTGGTGTATACACAGTTCAATCCATAAACTTCTTTTACAGATTATAGGAACAAATAATTTGTGAACATTAAGATCTCAACAGAAACTCCAAGTAAATAAACTCACAAGAGAAAATAAAATCACAACTTACATCATCGGCAGATATCCTAATAGGCAACTTTCCTTTGCATTCTGGGCATTTCATCACCCCCTGCAAGCAAGCAACTACTTTATACAATATCAAGTTTAAAGTCTTCTAAATCTTCAGAAGTTAAGGTGAGAAGTGAATAGGGTATAGACAATTTTCAATATCAAGAGTAGCACTTGGAGGCCTTTTCATTAAAGCTTCAAAACAGAGTAACCAACAAAATACAGGAGCCTAAACTACAATAGAAGGACCTCTTGCATAAAAATTAAGGGCGAGAGAAATTATCTTTGCAATGCATCACCATTCAAGGATTATATACATAAACACACCCCTACATAAAGATTAAGTTGCCATTAACCTCATACAGGGATAACAAGAAACTAATGCGGAATTTATGGAAGTAGAAATGCAACATATCTCTCACCGATCCATCACAAGTTGGGCACTCTTTAGATGGCAATGGCAAATGCAGGTCAAGAGTGGAAGGAAGATGCACCAACTCAGCTCGGTTATCAGCAATGGCATCAGCAATACTTTCAGCTGTTGCTTTCTCCCCGCTACAGCAGCATCAATTACAAATCCAGAATGAAGTAGAAGTTAGAAAGTGTAAGGCTATACCAATGCAAGGGAAGAACAAGATTCCAAAGAATGAGTCACAACATTGTCATCTGCTCTCTATTATATTAAGTCCCATGAAGCAAAACTGCAACAACACCACTAACAATAGAACATTATTAACATTAAGTTGTAGCCAACAGAAAAGTGGTTTTGATGAAAAGAAAAAAATAGCAATAATTACTATACAAAGCATGGAGACAGCCACTACGAACATGCTGGGAAATTGAGTTGCCACATTTTACAACTCTAGAAAGATAATAAACCGCTGTGTTTTACTTTGCTACAGTGCAAATGGATAAACCCGAGGAATTGTCTTGAACCAGACTGTTTTAAAATTGAAATACTCGAGTAAATATAGATATGCTCTTAAAAATATAGTGAGAGAAGGAGAACAGAGGATTAGTTAACGCATGGCATGAACTTAATAAATGCATTCGGAAAACTTTAAACTTCTATCCAGCTAAATCCTATCCAATCAGGTACCTGAGTACTATAATAAGAGGGAAAGAATCTTGTAATTTATAGTTTAGCTCTCACATTTACAAATTAATTAATGTTAGTCTACCTTCTCAAGTTATAATTTTTCACTTGGTACTGCACCTTTCCTGAGCCTTTGCACATTGTACACTGCATCGCCTGCCACCCATTGCAGGTCTGACAATTCCTGCAAGATCGAGCATCCATTTTCAATCAACTTATAAAGATGAATTGAAACACGATGGAATGACGTTAGACGACGAAATGTAGAGCTGATACTATATTCATTTGTTATCTGACTTTTACATGATTGGGATAAATAAAAGCACTTTAGTCCAAATAACAGAAACGCCAAGATAGGTTTGACCCTGTAGACTGGAAAGGCAAAGAGCCATTCTTAAAGAAAGTTCAAAATAAAGTGCACACACTTTTTTAAACAAGATCTAGTGTAACTGTAGGGAATTATTTTAACTCGATAATAAATAAAGATGTTTTGGCATTTCACTTATTACATCAAGTGGATATCAAAAGCACTGAATGGGGGCATAGGCTGATCTAATTGGCTTTTCCTTCAGCCTTTCTGAAGTAGGAAAACCTGAGGACTTCAATTTTTAGTTATTTTGGATGCTTAGAGATTTAGAGGACACAGAAACCAGCAGAAACAAGACTGTCTTTTTCTAGTTTTAATTGAAAAAATATTGGATGGCAAAAAACTGATGACTTGAAGAAAAAGGAGGGAGAATTCTAGGCATCATGTCTAGATTCTAGTGGGCATTTCGCATGGGGTTTTAATTGAATTACCTACCAAAATAGTACAGATGACCTAATACAAAAGAAAAACATGAATTGGACCTTAGTAAGAAAACTATTCTAGATATTCTGGAATATAACATATTTTTGAAAGATTAATACAACCTCCTAAACCTAAGAAAAAATTTAGAAAAATCATATTTTAATCTATAATTGAAAACTCTAATTTATATTCTATTAAGAACTACATTGGGCTGTAAAATAACTTCAAAGAGCCTTCCCACATGGTAGTTCTTCCTTTAAAGTTCTCTTTCCTAGAACCTTCTATTACCTGAATCACTTTCACAGTCAGCATGCATTGTTATTTTCGTTTCATGAAAGTGTAAAGACAATTCTAATGTAAAAGAAAAAGGGAAACATCTTCAAAAGTTGTGAATTAATTGCTCCAGAGTCAAAAGTTTATTACATTCACCATGCCAGTGAACTGAATGTTTTTGCTTGAAATGACAAGTTGCAGACAACTAGGTGATATCAATGCTGGTAAGTATCATCATCAATGAATGTGTGATGATAAGATCCAACATTTGAAACCACTAACAATCGTGGGGTAGACTAGAAATCACCTTTGACACAGCACCTTCTTACCAAGCTCGAATGCGATATCATAAGTCCCAAGCGTAGCAATGGCCTGAAATCAACCCATGGATGAATCAATCCAAAAAATAAAGAGTAACAGCTTGACATATAATCTTTGTCTGAACAAAATGCTAAACCCAAATTCAACATAGAGAAAAGAGACGTATGTGTTCTTCTTTATCGCAGCTCTCTCTAAGAAATTTATCCAAACCATTTTGCCACTAAACGGTATTGGTGTTAATTGATGGTGGATAAAATGACATGAAGACGTATTTGTGCCCTCCCCAGAAGTTTAACAGGGGAGAATGTGATTGCCTTATCTAGGTATGATGCAGAAAAGGCTACCAAAGAGGAAAGAAAATTAAATTCATAAGTATTTCTGCATTACCAATAGCAATGTTAAGCAGATGAAATTGCAATATAATTAATCAGGATTGACCATCACATTTAATTTGTGTAACCAGAAAAATATCGTGTCTGCATCTAAGCAATGGTGTGGAATAAAATCACTAAATTGTTGGCTTCCAACATGACAGTCTTGAACAAACAACCAAGATGCACAATATCCCACTAATTAGAACCATTGAGGCACCTCGTAAACCCTTTAAGCAAACCAACATAAAAGGCCAATTAAAAAAAAAAAAACATAAATGCAGGAGAAACCCCATCTCAAAACCCTGCACAAAATGGTAGTTCTGTATGCCTCTTTAGTTGAACTTTACAACTCCAGCTTCACAAATTTGGTTTAACTCTCCAACTAGCAAAATAAACAACTAAAACTCCATTAATCATCAGTCATCCACCAGTCAATTCCTCGAATTTTCTTTTTTTTTTTCCAACAAAGTTCAAATCTTGTGAGCAGAAGAAAGACAAATCATATGAAAACCAACACTAATACCTTCAATACTCCCAAAATATAAAATCTACACATACACATTATATAACAAATGTATTTAAATAAGTGTGAGGGTAGATACAAATATGGCGGAGTAAGAGAGCTTGGAGATAAATTCTGGAACGCCAAAGCCACGCGGGGCGGAGCCTGCAATGTCGAAGGCCAGAGTGAAGGGTGAAAGCACGACTTTCACCGGGAAGTCCAGAATGTCCATGATTTGATGCCCATATCGGCGCGAGAAGATCTTGTACTGTAGGTCGGCAAACCGCTGAATGCTTTTCAGCAACCGCTCCGTTCCTCGGCTCATTTTTGGCGCTGTTTCGTATTGAAATTGAACGAGAGGTTTTAGCAGGGAGGAGAAGTGACTTGTGGATAACGGTGGACGAGGGTTTTATACGTGCTGAGAGATTTGGCGTTGCGATATCGTGTTCATTTTTTAAGAACTAGTGAGACGTGCCGTAGTCGTGTAATTGGCGAGTGATTTTTGATATTTTTGAAATGTCATTAATTAAATTTTATTTAGTAATACTGATAATTGAAACGTGAAAGATAAGTATTGAACTTCATAATTTACTTAGGCTATCTTTGATAGCCCCTTTTTTTTTCATGGCATGAAAATTGATTGTTTGATTGGAAATTTTGGCTAAGAAAACAAATTCTCCCCACCCTCCCAAAAGTGCACTTTTTCACTAAAATGGAAAATAGTTTCCAAGTTACTTTAATTTTTTTATTTTTTATTTTTATTATTTTACTTTTTTGCAATGAATACAAAATTTATTCACAATTGTAAAAAAAAAAAAAAAAAATTATCCTTTATATTGACAATTTTGATGTAAAATAAAGTCAAACGAACACCAATTTTATTTTTATTTTTGGCAATCTAAACAAATTATATCCTCAATTGTAAGAAATTTTACCCATTTAATTGACAGTTTTCATGAAAAATAAACCAAACGAACAATGTGAAAAATTATATTAATCAAACACGATTAATTACAATTCCTAGTAAAACAATTTCTAGACAATTCAATTCCCTGAAAAATATTTTTTTTTTAAACTCATTTTCCACCATTGTAATCTAACGGACTCTTAAGGTAAATTAGAACACATTTTGAAGTAACATTTCTAATGACCAGAACTATTTCTCTGGAAAGAAATGTTGGATAATAACATTGTTACAAAAAAAAAATACCTATCTTTGATTATCCAGATTTATAGATGCAAATAAAAAATGGAGTAAAAGTGTCCAGCGAGCGAAGAGTTGGTGTGCATATTTTACACTTTCCAAATTCAATGTATCTACTTAGGGCGTTTGATAAACATGATTTTCTATGGATTCCAACTTTCGCACTTTTTTTATAGCAAAATTTTTCTTGGAAAACATTTTCCTCCTAGAGCCATTTTTCCTTGAATTGAAGGAATTCCTTTTCCTTGTGGTTTTGGTTTTGTGATTTTTCATTTTCCAGGGTTTTTTATTATTATTATTTGTAATTGGAAGAAATTTTAGACGCGATAGTAAAAAAAATTATCATTTTTATTGATAATTTCCATACAAAACAAAGCCAAACGAATGATATTCGGTATGGTAATTTTTTTTTATTTTTTTTTTCAATTGGAACAAATTCAAGACCTAATGGTAAAAAAAATTATCACTTTAACGGACAATTTTCATGAAAAAAAAAAGTCAAACTGACACCAAACTTTCAACATTTTCAGGTGGAAAATTATATTAATTAATTACAATTCCTAGTAAAACAAATTTTAGGCAATTCAATTTTCTGTAATTCATTTTATTTTCACTCATTTTTCACATTCGCAATCAAACGGACCCTTACATATTGGAGGGTCTTTGTTAAAAAAACACAATGATTCATGTAGCAAAATAGTTGTAGAAAGAGACCATTCACAAAAAATTGCAAGGCCTTGAGTATTTGCAGTAAATAAATGATCTACTAACAAATTTATTGCCTTAGGTAAAAATGTGTTGCATTGGCGAAGTAGAAATAAAACACTATTTACAAGAACTCACATAAGAAGTTTATATTCCGACAAATATATAATGGAGTGCTATAGTCCATGATACTATATATGCATATAACCTTATCGATTTTCTTGGAACCAATAGATACAAAAACTGCTATATGATAAGAAATAGTGTCATTCATAAGCACGACATATGAGTTACAAGAATTTTTTATCGACAATTTCAAAAGGAGAGTCGTGATCAAGGAATCAATTTCAGAAAAATTGTGTTAATGCTTCCCGAATGAATGTTAATTAATAGACTAAGACAAACTACAAAATAACATTTTTAGGAGCAAACAAATGATGATTTATACATTTCAAAAGCATCACAGACGCCATCATAGTTAAGTTACAAGCTAAAACATCATGAAGCTTGTTATACATTCCTCCTAAGCTCAAACTTCATGGAAGAGTTTTCATGCAAAAAGTAGTGTTACAAAATAAAACCAAGTTACAAGTTAAAAGACCATGAAGTTTTTGTAAATGATGCTATAAAATAAAACAAAGTTGTTCAAAGGTGGTTGGGGTAGAATCATTTAGATGGAGATGGCAAAACGAGTAAATCAATCTTTTAGGTTGTAACATTGACGTTGTCTTCAAATACACACGACGATGATTAGTAGAGTTTTCCTTTCTCTGTAACTCGATCATTTTCTGAGCTGGGGTAGCAATTTTCGTCTCAACTTTTATGTTGGGAAGTACTGGCTCACTTGAAGTTTGGAACAACGATCGCTTTGTAGATGGTGGTGACATTTAGTGATTATCATAATTCTTGTTTACCTCTGCAAGGCATAGGAAACATTTGTCTTTCTCACTTGGTTGTTCTGTTCCATCAGTAATATTAGAGAATGCATTGAAGACAAATACAATTTCATACATGTACTCAACAGTGTTTGGCTCCAGTTGTGTGACCTTGACATAAAATATGTGTTCTTCTTCGAGATCCATTTGAATGAATTCATCAATGTTCGGATCACTTCCTTGTTAAAAGTGAAGATTGAAAAATTACTATTAATATGCATGAGTGATTAAAGGTGACATGGTCAGGCACGATATATGCACTTACTAATTTAGAGTGCTTCATTAAAGTCTCAGCATTACACTTCAACAATGTCTCGGCAGGGCCGCCAGTCACACTTGCAATTAAGATTCCACTTGCATCTTCTAAATGTACATTAGCATTTGTCCTATGATAATGGAGATTGAGTTCATTATCATTAAGAAAGAAGATTGAAATGGAAGAACACATGTCAAGTTTAACAAGGCATCTTTATAAGTGGTACATATTGGAAAGGAATCTAGCTAGCATTACCTAGGAACAACTTTTTAGAAAGGATATTTGTAGTAAATACATGGGATAAGTATCACCAAAATCTATATGGCTGACTTTATTGCAGTTGCTACAAGACATGTACCAAAAAGTTTGATTTGTTGCTCTGATGGTTGCTTTAGACTTGAGCTAGAAGTATTTACGTTGTGTAAACATTTATTGTTAACATAAACTTGTCAACAGGAAATGCAACTGTAACTATGTAGGATAGAAGAAATAAATAATATGTTCACAATAAAGTCAAATAAGTTACCCCTAGTAACCGGCCTTCTATATTTTGTATTTGCGTAAATTTCTTATGGGTTGGAGGAGACAACTTTGTTGGTGTTACTGTAAGACATGGTTTCTCATGTGTGATTTCATTCAGCTCATCAGTATGTGTTTCGACCTTTGCATTATATGATTTGATTATTAAAAGTTAACTATTAGGTAACAATAATCAAAGCTTCGTACATGAGTGAAGTAAGAAGAAGAAAATAAAAGTGGAGTTTGAACGTATGGAAGTTGATGTAATATAGTTAATATGAATTACAGTAAAATATTTCCTATATTGTACGAGTATTTGTATTTACCATCCTCATAACTCCGCAACTTGGTTGAATGTAGCATCTATAAAGAAGGTTCTATTTATTTTGGTTGACAATGTAAGGCCTGCAGTAAAAACTAAACATTAGTTGTTGTTTGTATAGATTCATATTAATTTTTATGGACAAAAACAGTTGTACAAAAAGGTGTAAGAGTAATCACCATTAAAATATGAAACTTTCAACCAATTAGCTAAGATCACAGGCTAAGGTGTCCGCAAAAAAATGCATTCTTTTTTAACATAATTGTCCCATATTGTTAAGATGATAGTATGAAAGCTTTTATCAATTAGTATAATGTCCTGCACATATGTTTGGTTCCCAGATCATGTTTGAACGAGTCGTTTTAGACGCATGTCGATAGCAACTGCAAGTATGCTTATATAGATATTATATGTAATAACATTATTTAAAACGTTAATACACATGACAAGTAGATATGAATGAACTGAGATAAAAATGTAAGATATAGTTATGAAAAAATAGAGAAAGAATTAGCAAGAAGTACTTATGTCGTTGTTGCAGTCCATGTATTTTTCTAGTTCAACAAACGGAGTGAATGTGTATGTTGAAAATAGGAACTCTGTGTTATTCTCGTTGACTTCTTGAATTTGCGTCTTTCCAGTTATTGCCCACTGCACATCACCATTTAAAGCTCTATATTCAGGTTTCTCGTCCTTAACGAGAGCATTTCAAATGATGTATGTTTTCTCAATAAAAGCTGATCTTCAAAGGCAGTAACGTTCCCATCATACAATATTGCGTGCACTTTATTTCCTTATGAGAGATAAAAAAAATGGAAAATATTATAAATATTGGTTTATATAATTTCTGGTATCAATTTATAATTTCCTGTCATCTTGCTGAGTCTGGAAGAAAGATAAAAAATTAAAGAGAAACAATGCAAAATCATTAAATGTACTAATGTGCAAAAGATATGTATACTTTTTTATATATTTTTTTTAACAGAAGAAATAAAGTGGTTGATAGCATTTTTGCCTTTCAAGTGAAAAAGTAGAAATCTGTTTTTCTTGCTCTAAGTATATGTTTTGATGCTTGTAAAGTTGGTATATATAGAAGTGTCATGCTTTTCTTTTGGTAAGTAATATAATGTGTGCTGCAGATTCAAGGAAAATCTAGAGGAAAATAAAAGTACTTTTGTGTAGATATGAATCAGAGTTTGATATATGCACAACTGTACTTGATAACTTCTTTCAGCAAAATACGATTGGCAAGTCAAAAAGTAAACCAGACAGGAAAAGAAATATAGGTACTCATATCTGGAGTGCAGAAGTGTTTTGACATTTTATTTTGTGGATGTGACAGCTTAGATATGCAGATTTTTTTTGCATAATTTGCTGCAAATACGGCTACTCGGGTATGCATGATTTATGTAAAATGACTAGTCAGATATCTAGACACAAAATATGGAGCCCAAAAAATGAATCACAATCCCAAAAAAGAGTAATCATGATTAAAAAAAAAATTGTATAAATCACCCGATTAAAATACATCAAAAAAACCTTATTTCCAAATTTAATGGACAAAGATATTTACAAATAGCTTGTAAAACATGAAATAATAAATATAATCAATAACATGATAACATTGTTGAAAATTTCATTCAACAATACTTATATGTCGTCGATGAGTGTAATTAACTCATTAAATAAATATCTTTAAATCGTAGTTATGACATGTTCTTGAGCACTTATGGGGGTTTTAATGTTGTGATATAGATTGATGAAATTAAAAGAAATAAGCAAAAGTTGGAAAAAATTAGACATATGCTAAATTGTAAGAGATACAAAATTCGAGAACTAAAGTGCAAATATTCAAAGTTGTGTCGGACCTCGAAATGAAGATTCAAGAATTTTAGGAGTCAATTGGATGAAAAAAGAAGTCAAAGGGATCAAATATAATCAAAGTGTGATCATACATCAATTTCCAACCGAGAAAGTTATGTTCCAGATTCGTAGTCTCATATTTAGATTCATTTTTGACATAGCAAACTTTTGAATTAGAAAACGATATCTGAAACAAAGTTGTATCTATTTAAGGTATCTTTCTAGAGCATCTTGAAGCGCTTCAATCGGATATTAGGAGCAAAAGTTATGATAAAAATACTGAAATATGCACATGACAATTTTCCAACCGACGATGAGCACCGCGGCGCCCAATATGGGCGTCAAGGCGCCGCCATTGCTGAAAATAAATAGAATCATGGGCACCAAGGCATCTAATCTGGGCACCGAGGCGCTGCATGTGCGAGAAATCTATTTTTATATTTTTGGAATCTTTTCTTGGCACAATTCAACCCTAATGCGTCCCTAAACTCTAAAAGACTATAAATACAAGTGAGAAGACCTAATTGGGAGGGGGCTCTTATGGGAGAAAAAGGAAAAAAATGGTTGAAAACAAAGGATATTAAACACAAAGAATGAAAGAAATCAATTGAACAAGGCATGTAAATATAAAGGGGGACTTCGAGCAACACTCCAAAAATAGTTTTTCTTAATAATTTAGATAGAGTTTGATGTAGCCACCTGATATTATGGTTTGATGAATATATGAATTATTTCTTTTGGAATTTCCGACTTATATTTAATTGTGTCATGATTTTAATGTTTTCAATTATCTGATCAATAATTGAATGAATAGATGCCAATTTCGACACTCGAGAGA
>CAIGRH010282143.1:0-17688 GCA_903798295.1 Fraxinus nigra
ATTGATTAAAAATTAAAATAATAAGAAAACGTATTTTTACGCTTTTTTACGCATATGCCTCGCCTAAGCTCGCATAGCCCATAGCTCGGCATCCATGCATTACCACGCATTATGCCTTTTAGAACCTTACTTACTATCAATAGTAGTGGGATTAGAAACAAATAATCAAATTGTGCCAACCGATCTTTTTTGCTTATAGAAGTAGATATATCGGTTTGGTTTGAAGATTGAGTTCCAACTTGATCCATGTCTTGTTTTATACTCATTTAGCGGCTTGAGACAATTGTTTTTTTAACATTTTCAATCTCAAGATCCGAAACTTCATTTCCATAAATCATTCGGAAAATAATCTTCAGCCAACTTCATTTTAAATCTTGGATCAGACACACTAGTTACTGCCAAAAATCCATGAATCTTGCTCCAATATTTTTTTCAAACTTGGCAATCATACTCAAAGCCATCGTTTTGATTTCATCATAAGGAGATTTCTTCTAATTGTAAATCGATAACTTTATCTCACAAATATTAGAAAAATAAAGATTGGATGTTGGGTACTCAATCCTAGAAAATATTTCAGTCACTTCAAAAAATACCCCCAACCTTTCAGATGTGTGCGAACACGGCACATATATGGACATATATTTAAAATAAAAATAACATAATTACAACAAAAATAAATTTAGATAGTACATAAAAATAAGTTAATTAATTTATCCAACATCAAAGTACCTCATAATTCGAATTTGATGTTTCCACGCTTCATCTATAAATGTGAGGTGATGGTCATGAATCTTTTCTTCTGATTAGAAGTCCACATGTCTATAGTGATTGTAATTTTGTCATTGTTCTTCTCCAATAAGCTCACTACTTTCAACTTCCCATAATCATATATTTTCAAAATATCATACATTATAGTGTTACGAGAAACGTTCTTAAATAATTGTTGCAAAGTATTTGTGAATCTTCTAAATTCCATGTGTTCAACCATTAAAAGTGGATACTCATGCAAGATTATCATACTTCCAAGTTCCCTCCGAGCATTGTCTTGATTAAAGAGTAAGTACCCATTGATATCCTTCAGCAAACTTCCATTAATGGATTCAATATTGTTTGCTTTATGTCTTTTATTTTGATGTGGACATCTTTTCATATGTTCATACAAATGTTTTGTCCCATTCTTACTTTTAGCATTATTCTTGTTTCAGTTAAAGTCATGATAATTAAATTAAATTAAATCAATTTTCGTGAGACGATATTTGGACTCAGGTCCACTTTATTACCTGTTAACGAACCGTACATTTGCAGTGATTTTAACTCGAAATATGTTTTCGTAAACAAGTTTCCAATACTATGCATCAAATATGAACTAAAAGTTTCTAATTTCTGCATCCATTGTGGATTTGGCGTTTTAATGTTGAGTTCCAAAGCGTAAACGTTACAGTAGTTTGTTGTAACTTCTTACTTTTGAATAATAAAATAGGCCTCATTTTAAGTGTGTTTGTGGTTTCTTATTAAAATCTGGTAGAATCCCGTAAAAAAAGTTAGTACGATCAGATTACTACACTTACATTTTGGTTGACATTCTGATTTACATTCAACCATGTGGTATACAATTCTACCATTGATTTGTCAAACACTTGAAACGACCAATAACCTCAATTTTGACATTTATTAGAATGTCATCCAAGATGTACAAAAATAATGTACAAGTAGATTAATTCTAGTACTATAATGTCTTATTGGAACATGTTTGCAGCTTGGGGGGGCTGTATATCCCTCTTAAAACTGGAAGGAAAGATGGCAGAAAAAGCAGAGCTGATGTACTTGAGCAATACCACCCAGACGAGCATGAGTGTTGTTCTTGAGAGGTTCTCTAGCATTGGAATTGACACCCCTGCAGTTGTTGCTTTGCTAGGTATATGCATACACATGTTTGGACAGCACAAAATTTGTAGGATTGTAATGTCCCAAATATATTTATATTACATAAAACTTAGCAATCTTCAGAGAATTTTACAACGGTTTGATAGGCTCACAGCGTAGGTCGAACCCACCGTGTTAAACTGGTTCACCGTTTATTTCCAGAGGTAGATCCTGAACTCAACCCGGAACATGTTGAGCACATGCTCCACAAGTGCCCAGATGCAATCCCTGATGCTAAGGCTGTGCAGAATGTGATAAATGACCAAGGCACGCCTATGAAACTCGATAACAATTACTATCTGAACATATTGGATAACAAGGGCTTGTTGATTGTTGATCACCAACTTGCTACGGATAAGAGAACCAAGCCCTATGTAAAGAAAATGGCGAAAAGCCAAGATTATTTCTTCAAGGAGTTCTCTCGAGCCATCACTATTCTCTGAGAACAACCCTCTCACTGGCACAAAACGTGAAATACGAAAGCAGTGCAATCTTGCCAACGAGCTCCATTAGAAGCTTTTACTGCAATTGTACCTTTGAGGGAGAATAGAGTGAGAGTAAAAAAATTAAGTTATGAACGTTCTTGAGTGTGGCAATAAAATGGTACTTGCCTTGTAATTATATGAACGTTTCCATGCAGATTTCTCCCTATTTTAGGCAAAGTGATTGGTGTTGGTAAAGGGTTCCTTGCAAACAACCATGATCCTTAGGAATCATATTTTTCCATAGGGTAAACAGTACTAGATAGGATTAGATAATACAATAGACACAATTTTAACATGTGTTTTATACAATCTACTAGACCAAAATAAGCCGTTAGATGCTTCTAGTTGGGGAAGGATTTGACAGTACTTTAAATTTAACTGCATCTTCTGAAATGAAGTAGAAAGAATTCAGAAGGATGCATTAAAATCTAGTCGATTGAATCAAACTGTTAGAATCCCTGCAGGCATCTAAAGCTGAAGGATAACTGACAGATATTTTAACCTTCAAGTTGTAACAATGACGAGATATTGAAATCTGCTGTCTATAAAACCAGGGAGAACGGTGGGCATATTTAAGTAATCCCAATCGTTTATCACACAGGAATCCACTTACAAAAATAGACACTGTTGTAAGTATAAAATTTGATGGACATCCGATACAATACAGATAAGCGCAAATTAATAATGGAAGAGCATGCACAACACCATCTAACAGTTATCTGAACAAAAAGGCCTCACAAACTCTTAACCATACTCCCTTCAATGCCATGAAAACAGATGATAATCTGACAAGAAATCAAGATAATACGTCATCTTGCACCTTGTCCCCAGCATCTCATCATCCTCACAGAACTCTCTCATGAGTCCAAAAAAGGTGATTCTCAAAACATTATTTGCCTTGACACTAGAAGAGCTTCGCCTGTTGTGTTGTTCCACTTCTCATCATTTGACAGAACTCCTCGTAGTTGATCCGTCCATCCTATAAAAATGCAACAATATAAGGCTGGTCTATACCTAAATCGGCAAGGTGTTTATCCCATTTACTGAATCAGGCACACTTACATTATCTGTATCAACTTCTGAAATTATTTCCTTGATTGTGGCCTCATCACCCATACCGTACTCCTTCATAGCAGTTTGCAGTTCATCTCTTGTAATATAGCTGAAATGACAAAATAGGAAATTAGGAGATGACAAATGTCACGGATAATGCAAGGAAAGCATGAAAACCCCCACAAGGTAGCACTAATTTCACTCATAATAAGAGAACGGACAGTGTAGGCAATATTTTGACTTTTTTTCTTTGTTAAACTGTCCAGTGTTGTTAATCCACCCTAACAAACTTCCTTAGATGTGTATCAGATAAATGCAGTTGACATTAGACCATTATCATGGCTTACCCACTGTTGTCCTTGTCAAAATACTGAAACGCTTTATAGAGATGCTCATCTCGTTCGAGCTTATGTCTATGCATTGTAGCAGTTATAAATTCAATGTAATCAATTGTCCCGTTTCCATCCACATCAGCCTGAATTATAAAGAATGAACGGTTCAATCCAAGGAAGCAGTCATGGCAGATAAAGGTTCTATAAATTTTGCCCATATAGGTGATTGAAACTTACAGCTTCCATGAGTTGTTTTACTTCTGCTTCTGACAGTTTTGACCCAAGGCGAGCCAATCCAGATTTCAATTCCTCATATGTGATTGCGCCACTCTTGTCTGTGTCCATATTTGTGAACATTGCTTTGAGACCTTTAATTTCTTCTTCAGATAAACTTTGTGCAATGACCTGTAGGAGTTTCCAAATACAACAGCACATAGTAAGAGGAAAAGAACATCTCCATCCGAGTTCGAGCAATATTGCATATATTACATGTTTGCAAAAATGATTAAGGCCATGTTTGTTTCGGATTAAAATCAAATTTTAATCTAAGTCAAAGTCAAACAATCACTATTAACCACATCTTTCATGGATCCCACAGTTTTTCAACCACACATTTCAAAAACTTCTATCACAATCTACTAAAAATATAATTACAATATCGGTTATAATTGAAATATTTAGATTTTAATTTTAAACAATTATTTCATTGGACCCGCAACTTTTCGATCCCGCATTTGATCAATTTTTATCAAAATCTACTAAAAATATAATTTTAATCCCCACCAAACGTCCACTAAATTTTTTGACCAGAGGAAAAGTACTCTTTTGATACCCTACAGTAAATTCTCTAAAATAACGGCCATTAATTCTCAAATGGAATTTTTTTTATTTGTATTATTAGACAACTTATTATTTGTATATTTTTAAATTGGACTACTTAATTTTGTAAAAGTTAATGTAGTGTTGTTGTAAAAGTTAAGATTGAACATGTCGTTAATTGGATTAATGTAGTCTTGTTATAATGTTAAAAAAATTAATTACGATACGGAACCGAATCAAACTGGTTAGATTCTATAACTAAATTTAGAACCGACGTTTCCAATTATTAAATACCCGAAACTTCGGTTCGATTGGGTTCAGGTTGGTTCTGTTTAGAATTGAAACCAAACCAGATCGGATCATATTCCGCCTTACTCTTACCTAAAAGCTTATTTATCAAAGATTTTTTTTTCAAATCAATTTTCCCCAAAATCATTTTCAACCTAAGATTCTATGGGACCCACAACTTTTCAATATTATTTTTATCACACATTCTCCAAAAAATCTTTTTTCCCTTGAAAAAATCTGTGCAAAAGAAGCTTTAAACAATCATACCAAGATAATGATATTGACGCAAAGGGATTGCTATAAACTGAAAGCGGTCCTATCTATGTTTCATGTTGCAGTTCCAGTACTAAAAAAATGTTAATGATGATTAGGATACAATATATGTTTTTATCTGCTTATCAAGTAGGTTCTGACTTTAATCCAGCTAGATGAATTAAAGCTACATACAGAAGAGAAATGATTGTCTCATATTTTCTAATAGATGGATGATAGCAGAACAAATTCAAGAAGTAGATGAATTATCAGACATGATCAGCAGGTATAATAGCTAGTTGCTCTACTAGAGGTTTATTGTCACATAAAAATATCATATTTCTGGCCTGATAAACATAACAAAACTTGAAAAATATTTATAATTTCAACTTCACAATTTAATTCATATAAAACAAACACACAAAATAATAATTTACCTTTAGTGCAAGTTTCTTGAGCTTATTCATTGCTCTGAACTGCTTCATTCTAGAGAGCACAGCACTATCAATGGGCTTATCAGGTGCTTGTCCTTTAATCCAAGGGTGCTCTATGCAAACAAGAATAGAAAATGTCAACTTTAGCCACAATATGCTAAGCAGAGCTCAGAAATGCTAGTTCGAGAAAGATAACTAGATCAACTAAACAATTTTAAGAACACAAGTTTTCAAAATGATTTTTAATAGAAATAGAAATAAGAGACATGATATACACAGGAGGCATTAAAAATAAGCAACTTAGACATTTTATATGCCAGTTCCACCTTGAAATGAATCAATTAATATTGCCCCAAATTTCCCATCTAATTCTCGGGTAATTTTAATTATAAAGTTTTGTTTCGAATAGATACAAGGGCCTCAAACTTAAACCAAAATTCAAGTGCTCGTTGGATTCGAGGATAACTCATAAATAACCATATCATTCTTCCTATTCAGTTACTTTTCCTAATTCGCAGCTCCAATATCAGCACTTTGGATAAACTAATAACAGCAAAGACAATGGTAATTGTTATGGGTCTGACGTAGGTTACGGGTTTGCGTCAGACCTGCCACCTCATCTGCTACATGTCAACAAAGGGTGGCCCGCACCGAGCCACATGTCAACCAAGGTGATTGCGCATGGGACGAACTGGTTATATGAGCCGAAGTGATTGTCCTAGGACGAACTGAACAGCCACCAGCGAAGGAACCAAACTCATCTGCATCACCTGCCTCGCCTCGCCCCTACAAAGATCTCTTACAACGAATCTTTCCAAAGTCAAATCCCTAACTGATGGGACGTGTAGCAGGACTCAAACGGTCAATTCAGCTACTTTTGTCAGAAACGTTAAATGCCAGCCAACCTATGGAAAGACAGATTGACACATAGGATGGGACGAGCCCTGAAGATCTGATAACACGTGTCTCCTCATCTAATGGCTCTCCCCTTCCCATCCTTAGTATAAATACAATCTCCTTGTGCCTAAAGAGGGATTCGAATCCCTTTTTTTTTTACTCCAACTACATTGTGAACTTGGTATCTTGGTATCATTCTCTCCCTCGCATATTGGAACCCCATCATTGCACATTTACATCAACCCCTTCCCGGTGAGTGTTCCACCGTTGGCGAACTATTTTTTGGTTGAACCTAAACTGACTTGATCGTTGAATTGCTCGTGGCCGCTTCCAACCCCTCCGGGAAAAGCCACGGATGACTGACGCCGTGCTACGTGTGCAGGGAAGGATTGACTTGAAAACTTATTCTGTTGGCCACGTGTCGGATCTCGGTCATTGGAAAAGTAGACAAGGTATGCACAATATAAGTCCGAAATGAAAATCTGTCTTCATGTTCAAAAGACGTGCATAAAGAAGTGATCAATTGAAGATGAGATGTTATACAGATGTGACTCGAAATTCTATGAAAGGAAGAAGAGGACTTTACCTAATACTTGTATAGAAGTAATTCTCTTCTTTGGATCCTTTGTCAGCATTCTGCGAACAAGGTCTTTCGCACTGTTTGATATTGAGGGCCATGGCAGGCTTTCAAAGTCAATTTCTTCTTTCAGTATAGCATCAAATATCCCCTTTTCAGTTTCTGCAGCAAAATTACATGAAACGGGTTGAAGGGTTTTACTTTTATCCTCCTTCTAAGAGCATGTTAGGCTAAGTTTTCAAAGTAAAAGTACTTTTGTAGAAGTAAGAAAGTAATTTGTTGTATAAAAAAATCCAAAAAGAAAAAGAGAAACGTTAAAAGGCTAAAAAGAAAAGAGCAAGTAAAAAAGCTCCAACATGTTTGGCGAAAAGAAGTTACTTAAAAGTAAATTTTAAGCTTGGCCAAACATGTTAACGTAAAAGAGAGTTCCGGATAAGGATAGCAGAAAACATCATATGGAACTGTTATATTTATCTTACCAGCCCAAAATGGAGGCACGCCGCTAAGAAGAATGTACAAAATAACACCTGCACTCCATATATCTATTTCCTTCCCATAACTTCGACGTAGAACTTCAGGAGCTACATAGTATGCACTACCAACAACATCATGATACACCTTTCCTGGAATAATAATAAATAAGGGATTTTATTTTTATGCAAATTAAGAGAAAAATTGTGGATAAGTGAAACAAACATGAAAATAATAAAATGTCAGAGAAAGAATTTGATTAAATTCCAAAAATGCACATATATAAAGGACAGCACAGTGTAGACACGATAAGGTAAAATGGTGGCCACACTTTTCAATGACCTTAGATATGGAAATTGCCATCAGAACTTCTTCAACAATCAATTAGATACATTCTTTAATAACATGGCTGTCATTCTCAGTTTTTGGTGATAACAGGTCTATTTCACAATCAAGATTTCCAAGAGTAACTTCCACTAGTATCTGAAAATACTTTAAATCACTGACCAGATGTCAAATATCAACATTTATACCAATTTGATAATAATGGTAATTATTCCTGAATGCCTATGTTTTATTGTACTACTTAAGTGAGCCATTCCCATATTTGTAAGTCATCATCTTCTGATGCAGGAGAACCTTGAAGCATCTTCCATTGGTCATTTTCAAACTTGAGTGGTGAAATGTTTATATGTGGTGCTGAAAGAACTATTTAAAGTATTAGAACTCTATTCAACCCCAACAATATGCCATTGTTGGATCTTCGATCACAAAACATTGAAAGAATTGTAACATACTAACATAAAAGTTATCCATGTGAAAATACATGTAGACTTAGCTGAATTGTAATACATATATGAAATAACATTAGATTCTGAAATTATAATATTGAACTGAATAAATGGAACGCTAGAAGCAAGAAACAGACCTTCTTCAATAAAGACACTGAGCCCAAAATCAGTTGCCTTCAACATCGCTTTCTGATCCTTACTTGCAAGCAAGAAATTCTCCGGCTTGAGATCCCTATGCACCACCCCCATAAAATGGCAATGGTGAACTACATTCACAATCTGTCTACAGAGGTCAGAGGCAGCTCTCTCGGAATAATGTCCCTGAGCAATAATCCTGTCAAAGAGCTCCCCACCGGCACAAAGCTCCATCAAAACGTGCACAGAATGCCTGTCCTCATAAGCACCCTTAAATTCCACGATGTTCGGCTGCCCACTCAAGTGCTGCATAATATGAACTTCCCTCTTCATATCCTCCTTATCACTCTTACTCACAAGCTTCCTCTTCAGTATTGACTTACAGGCATATGTGTGCCCAGTTGCATTCTCAGTACAAAGGTAAGTTACCCCAAACTGACCCTTGCCCAATTCTCTGCCAAGTTTGTATTTTGATCTTATATCCTCGAAGGGCTTACCTAAAATGTTATTGGGTTCTAATCTTTGAACAGGGCTCTGGTGGTGGGGAGCAGGTTTCACGGGAGCTGGGATTAGTGCCTGAGGTTGCGGCTGCGGCCGTGGCATTGGTGGCGGCTGGTGGTGCCTTTCGGGCAGAGGTGGCTGGGGCGTCTGCTGAGATGATGGTTTTTGATAATTTTGGTGGCTTTGATACCCTGTGGGGCCTGTTCTTTCTGATCTGTAGCCATTGGCATCTGGGGTTGTGTACTTATTCTTGCTGAAACAGCCGCCCATCTTTCTCTTAACAGGTTACGAAAATAAAATCAAGATTGAAACTATATGACTGAATTTACGGGAAAACACTGAAAATTTGTGATCTTGTAAATGTAATTGATTTATCTTATTGGGACTATAGCGAATCCCATATCAGATTTAACCTAATATTGAGAGGTGCGTAGCCATGACGATTATGAAGAACAGGAATACGCGGAATATTTTTTTGAGTGTTGACGTGTGAAGGTCGACGAAAGTGTTCTGCACATGCTTTTACTTTTCTGTTTACAGAAGGGCTAGAAACATGATCTCTTTGTAATTTTCTTGTTTAAGAAAAAGTTATTGTTTTTTATTACCTCACGTGCTCGAGTCGAGACGAGAATTGGCCGGTTTAAGAAAAGAGGGAGAATGTGTATAATGATTGAACGAAAAAAGGGGTAGAAGTGTTTTAATCATTTGCTCTAATATTCAAATAATGATATTTATCGGCATTTGTTGTACTTCGTGAACGTCGTGATTTTTAGTATATGCCCTTTTTCACAATCATTATTTAGATTTTAAATAATGACTTTTTGAAGAATATGTGATTAAAAAGTATGGAAATGTTTTGAGTTCACGTACAAAATATTATATTGTGAATTTGTGGTTAAAAATGAAATAATTGTTGTCAAACAAGGGTTATATTTGTAACTTAGTCCTGTTTGAGCCACGTTATTTTTTTCATTCTCATTATTCTACTAATTTTCAACCACACATTATTCAATAAAATAATATTTTTCATCACATCAATAATTTTTCATTCTTATTCAACCACATATTTATCATCACATCAAACAAAAAAAATGCATTCTTGAACTCAAAATGTGCATCAAACAGGGTTTGAGTCAATAAAATTGTATTTCATGAGTATTGGGAAATTATGGAGAAGATGAAAAAGTGCATTCCATTTCTCAACCCTAATTGACAAAATGAATTTGTTAATTGATTGTTTCGAGAAATAATATCATTAGTTTTGAAGGTTTGGCTAATTGATTGGTCAAGAAAGGAGTTCTGTAAAAACAAACTTGTTCAACCCAATATTCGTGGAGTCTCGCCTCAAATGGGATGGGGATTACCCACCTAACTGGTTAAATGGGGCATGGATGGAGCGATGGTCGTTACCCCAAAGCGGGTACGGGAAACATAATCCCCGTCCCCTTTAAAATTAATTTCAAATTTAAGTTTTTTATCGAACAAAAATAATAAATGTATCATTATTTTTAAAAAGAACATAAGTTGCTTTTAACAAATTAGTAAAAATGTAATAATATTTACTAACTAAAGATAAAAAAAAAATAATAATAAATAAATAAATAAAATAAAATAAATTGGGCGATAAATGGGGCAAGAGACTTGCCCTGTCCCCGCCTCGATTCCACCCCGTTCCGCTTTAATCGTGTATGGGGAAGGAGTAAGGTAACAAAAATATCCAACGGAATGGGAGTTGGAATGTCCGATCCGTCCCATACCCGCCCCGTTGTCACCCCTAATTCCAATGTATAATCAGAAATCTTTTCCTTCCCATTAGTTCTCCCCTTCTCGTTCATTCGGAAGGCAGGGGTAATCGACCCCCACAATTAGTCATCATTCCTTGTGAGCGGGTAATTTTTCCTTACGTTAGCTTGGTTATCAAATCACATTGGTTCCCAGCCTCGATCTATAGTACGGGCATTCATTGCCATAGCCATTTTCAAAGGATGAATCGCAATCTTGACAACCCTCACCTGTCCTGCCCTGGACATTGGTGAAGGAGGTAAATCGCAAGTTATGCCTTCAAGAGTACAGGGTGGAAGACTGCTTGTACACTTACACTTATCCAAGGGCCAAATCCATATTTCAGGATTCGAACCCTTGATGCGGTAGCCTCAAGCAAAGCTAGAGTTTTTCCACCTTCCCCTTTTACTTTAGCAGTACAGGTGACTTCCCAACTCGAAGTGCTTTCTGCTTCAAGTGATTTTTTTTTTCTATTTTTTTTTTATTTTTGGAAAAATTGGCACAAATGGTTCCTAACATATGGTCCTTGTGTACAAATGGTCTCTAAGTTCCATTCTTGGCGCTGGCCCGCTTAACCTATGATTTTGCGAGCAAAAAGTCTTTTGAATTGTTTCCATCTATTTTTACTGTAAAAAGTGTATCTATTTTCATTATGAAACCAATTTTCGGATTGAAATATTGAAATTATATGACAAATAATGAAGTATTAGATCAAACAAAAGAATAATAAAGATAAGAAATATGACACAAGAATTAAAAGATTTTATTGACTCAAAAATAGTGGAGAATAGAGAAAATTACAATGGATCCTATAAATTGTTGTGAATATGTTCTATTCTAAAATTGAAACGTGCACATGTTGTGTTTCGATTAGAATCGCACAAAAAAAAAAAAAAAGGGGGCATCGAAAACATGTAATCGGTCCTTAATTTTCACGAATTATGTAATGTCCAGACATGGAGTCATATTACAAGATCAATTTATGACCATTAGTTTCTGAAATTAATCACCAGAATTACAAACATTCAAATGACATATTCTGATTTAATGATTTCGTATTGAATCAATAACACATTATATACATAACCAAATGCGAAATTTTGACAAATCTACGAGTGAAATACAACTAATAGAAAAAACATAATAAATTCTGTGACATTACCGTGAGATTTCGATTTCAAATTTTAGAAGTTTTGATCCAGAATCTGTATGTTCTCGATATCGGTAGAGGGAAGGAAGACCAGTGTGTTTAAGCTACCAAAGAAATTGCTTTTCTTTACACATCCTTAGTTCTTGAATTAAAAGTTTTTCCCCTCCAAAAATTGCTAAAAACTATGATAAACAGATGGTTTACAATCAAATTTTAACTCCAAAAAATGTTATTTGTATTCATAATGAAACACGAAGGAATTCACTTTTTTTTTTTTCCAACTAAAACTTTGAGCTATGCTCAGTTAGACCTAACAGAAACATTAGTGCAGCTGGAAATTATCGAGCCATGAGAACAGAAAATAACCTTTCTTTTATTTTTTGGGTCAATTTTAATGTTTAATTTATTTTCGCAATGAATTTTTATGTCTCATATGTTTTCTTTGTGCAAATTTTCAGTATCCTCTCAATCCATGAATAGATTAAAAAATAAGGTACGTGAAAATACTGTTAAAAAAACTACAATTCACTGAAAACTCAACCATATCTGTTATCCGAACAAATATACAGAAAGGGGAGACGCCATTAATCGACTTCAGGAATACTGTATAGACGAGGCCTCCAAGGCCGGGGACTTCGAACATGGGAAAGATCGTCTGCGTCGGCACCGACGTTGAGTAACCGGCATAAGGCTTGTTCCGTAGTCAAGTCATCCATGTCAACCCTGCCCAGAAATTCTTGGAGCTGCCTCTTTGTAATCTTGATCTTCACCTCCTCTCTGTTATGATGATTATCGCTGATCAGAAGCCTTTCCTTTTCCTTCTTTGGCGTTACGGATTGATTCCACTCATCATCCACGGATGCCCAAACCATTGATGATTCACGTCTACAACAGTTTCCCATTGTGTCCCTATGTGTTTTTCTTTGTTGAATTATGTGAGGTTAGACAACCTTTTTATACATACAAGGTGGGTGCCGTAGTGGGGTGGAGAACCATCTCGTGTTGTCTGAAAGTTCATCTAATGAGTATCCAAGCAAGTTCAGATCCTAGGACCAAGTACATAATTTTTATTACCTAATCTTTTACCTACACTCACAATAAGGTGTTCTTGTGACCATATTTTTGAAATTTTTTATTCACGCAGACCCTGCACACACGTGAGATGGTGTAATATTTTCGGTAAGGACAATTCGGAACAAATAGTTTTGTTTTTTAGACAATTTTGCTACGTGTAGAGAATTTTTGAACATATAGGTTGACAGATGCATGCGTGAAATTCAATTCAAGGGACACAATTATGCAATCGTCAACCTATCTGTGCAAAATTATATGTGCAAATAGGTTAATTGTTTTGAGTAATGCTAATGCCCTGTTTGGTTTAGATAAAAATGGAATTTTGAGTGGATTATAATAAAAGTTGATGGAATGTACGGTTAAAAAATTATAATCTCGAGAAATATATGATTAAAGATAATTGTTAACTTTAATTTAAATTTTATTTAATTTTTTTTTAGTTGAACCAACCATGGGCAATATGTGCAAATTGAGAATTATACCGAGGAGACATTATGTTCATGTTTGGTGTGAATTAAAATCTAGGTCAAAATTAATAATTAATTTTGGATAAGTATTTACTAAGATCTACAATTTTTCTATCACATATTTTATAAACTTTTATCCGAATTTACTAAAAAAATGTGATTTTAATTAATACCCAACAAGAACTAATTGATATTATTAATTTTGGATAAATATTTATTGAGATCCACAATTTTTCTATCACATATTTTATCAGAATTTACTAAAAAAATGTGATTTTAATTAATAGCCAACAAGAACTAATTGATATTATTAATTTTGGATAAATATTTATTGAGATCCACAATTTCTCTATCACATATTTTATCAGAATTTACTAAAAAATTGTGGTTTTAATTAATACCCAACAAGAACTAATTGATAAAAGTGAATCTAATATTCACAAATTTAATTCATAATCCGTACTATATATTGATTTTCAAGTCTTTGTGTCACCTATTTATAAAAAATTGCTTTTGTCTCGGATCTTTGATGATTACGTGTTGTCTCGTTGAAGATAAGATTTAAATAGATGAGTGAATTCCTTTTGATAACTTAAATTTTTAGATGGGACAAGGTGTTTAGAACAAGGGAAGGAAGAGTATGCAAGATATTTGGAGACATTAAGAGACGGTTGGTTGGTTTGACCATCAGATTGTCAAGTCAGGAAGACGGACTTTGGCTTGATTGGTTGCCAGATTTTACTGGTTCAAGGAAGGAAATTAGAGGACTATCTCGAAGCTTGGAATTGTTAAAAGGGATGTTTTCCATTTTACACAATCGGTCTCAAAGATAAGGGGTGGCTATTCAATATTTAAATTAAAATTTAGATTTTAATTAAAATAAAAGTCAACGATTAATTTTAATAACATATTTCATAGGATCCATAAATTTTTAACTGCACATTTACCAATTTTTATTAAAATCTATTAAAAATATGATTTTAATCCCACCAAATAAGGGTTAAGAAAAATTTTGAATTCAAGTTTGGCCAACATCCTTTATTAAAAATTGTGCATGTACAAGGTTTTAATGAGAAAAAATAAATATCGCTTATACGTGAAGGAGGGTGTTGAAAATAATTTTACACGATATATATTTGACCTTATCTTTGTTTGGATACAATTTATAAATTAGCTTATAAATTCAATAAAATTCAAACATTAATTTCAATCACATTCATAACTATTCCTCATTATTGTCCCACATTTTGTGGGACTCACTACAATTTATCTTTATAAAGTTTGGAAGCCAGGTTAGTAAGTTAGAAAATCCCTCATTTTGTGGGATCAACTACTATTTCTCTTTATAAAGTTTGGAGGCCAGGTTAGTAAGTTAGAAAATGTAATTGTGCAGTCTTTCAATAATGCTTAGGGCTATACATGGTCCCTTAAAACCGAACCCGAATTTTCGGGCATTTAACAAATGGAACAGTCAAGTCCGAATTTAATTGTGGAACCGTTGGAGATCGGTTCGATTCTCAGGTTCCAAATAATAAGTTTTTTGCACATTTATAATAACATTACATTAATTCAACAAATGACATTTTCAATTTTAACTCTTAAAAAAAATATAGTCTAATCCCATAATATCTTTTACTCTTCTCTTTGTTGAGTTCTCCATAAATTTGAAAGTTAAAATTACAGGAAGATGAAGATAGCGGGCTCACAATAATAAAGAGAAGCTTCCGATTGATTTCTTTAGACAAAAATGACATTGCAATAGTAAGAGATTTGTGTAAGATTTAGGTCAATTTTGTTAATTGGACTTGGGCTCGAAATTAGAAATAGGAAAAATCATATTTTGAGTTTGGGCTAAATTAATTAGTTGACAAATTTATTTTTAAAAAACAAAATAATTTGGCTTATTTAAGATTAAATAAATTAGGAATATTCAGTTATTAGTTTGTCCTTCGGTTCTTGGTCGAGAATCGAACCGAACCCGTCGGTTCTCGATTCAGATACTCGTTCGGGTATTTAACTTATGAAGAACTGTTCTGTTTGGCTCGGTTCGATTCGGTCTGGGAGTTTTGTCCAGCCCTACATGAACATGATATTCTGGTATTGAACTCTTATCATCGTATGTTTGTTTCCTCTTCTGTGTTGTAACTCAAGTATTGTCCACATGATCTGGTTACAGACATCTCATCTTCGCTCATTTGGATTATTACAATCCTCTCATGTCTTTTTGATACAATGATTATNCTCGATTCAGATACTCGTTCGGGATTTAACTTAATAAGAACCGCTCGATGCGGTTCGGGAGTTTTGTCCAACCCTAATAATGCTGAATATCGAAGTTCGTTGTTGGGAATTATTGAGAATTTATAAGAGTTTCATGTATACATTAAGAAACTAAGGGAAACTATTTTTGTTGAAACGAAATGATAATTTTCGTACTTGTTGAGGATATTGATATTATTCTTGAACATTCTTTCTTCTTCATTATAATATCATAGCATAAAGTAGACTATACTATGAATGAAAAAAAAAGAGTACATTTATACTTATTTATCACATTGCAGTGGCATGTATGAAAAGTCATATAAGATAATACTTACAGTTTAGATAAGAAAAACTAAAATTTTAACCATTTGACTGTCCGACAACATCAACTACTTTGTACCAAACATTCCCTAAGCTTATGAATAATGAATGGGTCAAGAGAAGAGTGAGATCCCTTGTGTAAATGAGGATGTACATGTAGCATGATTGATTCTTTAAAGATAGGAATACAACAAAATCATGATAGAAGTGGTTTCCTAAATCATTCAAAGTTAGAGATGTCTAGATGTTGAATGTCTTTTATCATATTTTTTTGGGCTCTCTTTTTAATCACGGATTGAGGAACTCCAATTTATAATAAAGATAAAAATATAGATCAATTTATAAGGGTTTGGGCTACTCATCTTTACAAGATTGACATTTTAAGACGGAACTCCAATTCTTAGCATGATATTAGATTTCATTAAACTCCAACAAACAATTCAATCAAATTAAGACTCAAAAAATGAGCACATGAGTTTCAAAATTGATTTGTTAAAACGAGCCACCACCTCATGGGAGGCATGTTAACGGATAAAATCTCATATCTAATAAAGATAAAAACATATACTAATTTATAAGGGTTTGGGATAAAAGAAAAAAATAAAAATAGAAGTGAAGATGAGGCGAGATGCTATAGCAAATCTTCTAAAGACAAATTTCACCCATGTAACAATATCAACTCGATTCTTGGACGGTTATCTCTCAAGATACAATGATTCTTTCAAAGTCAATACTGTACTCTACCAACCTTGTCGACTGAATCAAAGTGTTAAAAATATTCTTATTGAACGAAATCAACACGAACTAAAGTCGCTCGAACATATTTTTTTTTTTGAAAAGAATTCGAACAAATTTTTATTTCTTAAATTAAATGATTTTCAATAGATGGGAGAATTAGAAATTAATTTTTCTTAAATTGATTTGGGATAGGAAAATTGAAATCAGGGGTCCCTTTATAAATATTTTCAAGTGGTTCAAGTGAATGGGTCCACCATTTGATCGGGATCAATATGAGCCCATAGATCACACCACTTCAATGATGGTCACTGACTCTTCACCATACCCCCGTCATATAGGAACTGACACGTCCAAGCATCATACCTCTAGCTATGTAGACGTCATGCGGTACATAGCTGCATATGAATGCCAACTCAACGAGCCACTTGATTGCCAAATCATCGAACCATGATTCAATTTCTAAAATTTTAAGGCTCTTTAGCTCCTCTTGACGATACGTACTTGTGAATTGTGTTTTTAAAGCGTCCAATGTGACCTTTGTGACATGCATGGGTTATGACCAGGGCTAATTGTCAAAGGTCCCAGGCGGTGTTCTAAAAAGTGTGCATTTCGTGTGATGAAAACGCTTCGTCTTGAGCCTAAGAGGAAATTAAGCTATTGACCGCTTAATGCTCGCCTAGGCGTGCCTATGCTAAGTGGAAATTAAGCGATCAATGTTGTCGTTGACCGCTTAATGCTTGTCTAAGCGCGCCTCAGGTCCAGATTTTATGGAGACCCAATTTTTATTTTTTTGTAAATAAAACCTACAATCCAGACTCAGCAGCCCACTATCCCTCCAAACTTCAAAAACTATAGACTCCAGAGAACTGAGAAGACGGAAGAATGAAAAAATATAATACTTTAAAATAAATTAGAGTTCGATAAAGACTTAGATTA
>CAIGRH010282172.1:0-13218 GCA_903798295.1 Fraxinus nigra
GAGAGATAGTAGAGGAGGTAGGAAAATAGATATGATTTTTTTGATGAAAATGATTAGAGTTTGTGAGGGTGGTTATGTTTATTAAATTAATTTTATAATATTATTATTATTATTATTTGTGAAATTAAAACCTTATTTTTAGAAAGTTGAAACTAAACAACTGGTTTTAGGTAATTTCCTCTTCAACCACTTGTGTTTGTAAACCCCTTTTTTTTTATTCCAATAAACTGCCAAATTTGTGTCCACCTAGGAGTCCAAGTGATTATTAAAGTTGATTCCAACTACAAGTCCAAGTTCAAAGGCCCATATAATGTGGTGCTTGTCTTCAAGGCCTCATTCTTTATAATTGATGCAATTTAGTCCCTTGAGTTCAACAATTATAGTACAACCCACTCTTTATGAGCTAAACAATTTTTCTCTGAAAATGGAACAAACATCCCAAAGATAGAGTTATGGGAGAAATGCGATCAATTGCGGTCCAGACTACCTTGTTCGTTGTAGTTGGTACTATAGTACGTGTATGTGTTTCTTTCACTTATCTTTGTTGTAAGTAAAGAATTAGATTAAAAAGTATTATATTATTTTAAGATATATCATATTATTAAATTTGTAAAGTATGATCTTAACTGGTCTTGGGATATATAGATAATGACATATTGTAATTGTAATTTTATATTTTATTCTTATCATATGAGTTGATCTAACGAGATTAGAGGTTGGAAATGAGTTTTCTTTGGACTCGCAACTTTCTAATCACATATTTCATCATTGTTTATTGAAGTTTATTAAAAATTTAATTTTGACCCCCACTAAACAGGGCTAGATAAAGTTATGAGTTCACAAAGTGTGAATAATAATGATGTTTAATTAAAGTAACCCCATCCTATAAAATTTAGTTAAATAAATCTTATTAGACACCATTTCATACATTAGGTCTCGATTCGGAGCCCTATATGGACCCAAAAACAATATTGTATGGAAATAAGCTGTCTATAGTTCAAATAATTATCTGTATCTATTTGTCATGTGAAGATAAGTAGATAAAAACATCAACATCTCTTAGAGAAAAGGACAACCCAATAGAGATGGATATAATCTATTGAATATAACAAAAAAACTGTTAGAAAAATAATTTTGTTTATCATTCAAAATCCCCTGGAACTTCAACGTCATCTTTTAGCTGCCCACTGATGCAACCCTCAAATACCTGTAACAAAGCAATAGCTATGGCCGAATTAAGTTTTGATGTCTCCTGCCACATTAGGTTTTTTAGGTGGCTGGACTGACTTCATTGAAACAAAAACCTAATTTTAGATTAAATTATAATGAAATAAAAAAATGAGAAATTTAGGTTAAAGGAAGTGTCTAACAACTACTTTTAACTATTAAGAGAACCGTTGAAAACGCTTTGATTTAATCTTTGTCGGAAAAGTGTCATATTTGTCTGATGGCACACTACTTGGAACAATTAAAAGAGTTGAAAACGCTGTGCAGTTTGCATCAACTGTGATAAGGCAATCCGTGGATTCCTGAACTAATTCACACTTATTTTCACAATCCGTGGACTGTTATTGCCTTATTTGCTGCCACTTTTCTTCTTTGCTCAACTTTTCTCCAGACATATTGTTGGTACATCTTAACATATTTAATTCTTTCATTGCATTTTCTTTTAATAGGTTTGTAGGTTTTGGAAGTTAGGAAACTGAAGAGGTTGGGAGTTGGAGGTTTGGAAAATGAAACGTCAAAAGGTGGGAATTGAATATGTAACTTTCATATGTTTGTGACACCTCTTTATTTTAGGTGGCCTATTTTTATCTATAAATAAGACCATTTATTGGTCATTCTTCATCAACACGACAATCACAATTCTCTCATCTTCTCCTTACATTCTCACTCATTTTCATTGAGAGGTTCTTGAGCAAAGAAGGGTGTTGCATCGTGTTTTAGGCTTTGCCAACTGAAGGCTTGAATCTCCTTAAAGAGAGCGAGATATCCACGTCTCAGTCCATTCGATTTCGTTATTTTCCTATTTATTTTGTAACTCTATTTTCTATTATTGAAATTTTACCAATACACAATAAATCCGAAGTAAAGGTGTGCTAAATTCGGTTCTTCAAGTTTAAGTTGAGATGGGTTTCGACTCTTCCAAATAATAGTGGTTTGATGCTTCTGAATTCATTTTATTAATCTATGTTTGAAATATTAGAATCCAAATCTATCATAGTGTTATAACAAATATTTATCTAATGACAGAGATTGAAAACAATGGTTGTGAGTTCTTGAATTCATAATTTGAATGATAAGAATCTGGAGGCGAACTATAATCTCGAGTTGTTAGCTTAATTGCTTTGCTCAGAAGATTTCATTTACAACACCATAGTTTTCAGATAGAAAAGTAAGAGAAGGATATGCAGGTTATTGTTTCTGATCAATTAACTATTCACGATACTTAGTATTGCTTGTTCAAGATGAGTTCATAGAAACATCAACATCTTATGAAAGGAAAAACCAATAGTGCAAGTGTTTTCGTATATGGCTTATCCTAGCACGAAAGATCATTTGGTTTCTTGTGCCTGTGGAGCAATCGGGTAATTTGGGACTTTGTTGGGACATTAGATTAGGCCATTGTTTTCGTTGGTGATAGATTGATTGGCCTTCATATACTTCATATTTTAATAAAAATAATTTGGCAATTTGGTTGCAAGAATGCAACAACGAGTGTGATAACAAGAGGCTTATAATATTTGGTATAATATCTAATTCTTTAAGTGAACAGAGTCGAGAAAAGAGAAAGATCTTAGATAAAATTACTCAACGTGATGGTATATAGTAAAAAAGTCCACGACCTAATTATATGTATATGAATAGGAAAAAATAGGCACATTAAGGGAAAGATTGTGGTTGAATATTTACACAACAAATACATCAAATTAAATAATTTATTAGTGTTAGACCTTTGAATGGAACATAATATCATTATTTAAATGAAAGGTCCGAATAAATCTTAGTGCCACGTCTAACTTTGTTTTGTTTTGGTTTAGGCTCTCAACGAGTTTCAGGGTAACAATTATAAGCACTTTTTAAAATATATAAATTTTGAATGTTTATGGACGGACTTATTTTGAATGATTTTAATAGTGATTTTTTTAAATAGTTCAACCTATACTTGTGAATATATTATGCACCGATTCCTAAAGTTTTTAAAAATAATAAATTTTCAATAATAGTTTCATGTATGTATTTTTTTATTCATAAATGATATTTTACTTATAGGTAATTTGTTTTGCATATATTATAACAAATTAGAGTTTTAAGTTAGTATTTTAACTTCTAATAAAGTTTACAATTATAGGTTAATTTTGTAGTTTTAAATAATTTTTTAAGTAAATATTTTAACAATAAGTAATATTTTATTTTATAAGTGAATTCTTATCTTATTAGTAATATTTTTATTTATAAATAGCTTTTTTAGTAAAAGTGATTTTTTATCTTATACGTAATATTTTGCTTATAAATAATTTTTTAAATTATAATGTTACTTTTTTTGCTAATAAATAATTTTTTTAGTTCAAATATCTTATTTACAAGTTATTTTTGAATAAAATATATTATATGTAAATAATTAATTTATAGATAATAAAATTAGAAGAGAATATGAGAAACAATCAAAAATCATTGATTTGGTAGATTGAGAGCTATTCAAAATTACATTATATCAATTTTGAGTGGCTTTTGAACTATTCAAAATCGGTGCCAAAAAAATAGTAAGCACCGATTTTTTCAACCCAACGTAAACGGTGTCACTTAAAATAGGTCAAAACCAGTGAATATGTACTTTTTGTAGGTTTGGTAATGTCGATTGAACAACACTCTTTAGTTATGTTTAATGCCACGTGCTTAACATATATTAATTGATTTTCTTATGTTGTTGATTCTATCCTACTCAATTATTCTCGATTTGAGGGTACCATTTTATGTTAAAGTGGTTTACATATTGTATATGCTATCGAAAAGGATGATGCGCAAACAGATAGAATGTCTCTCTCTTGCAATTGGCTTGCTTTATAAAGATTGAGGACTAACCTGTTAATGGGACAATAGGTTGAGAACCAGTATTGAAATTTTTCTTTATTGCCCAAGCTGCAGCTTGCAGCTGTATCTGTTCAAAACAAGCTGGCAATCTTTAGTCAGAACTCAAATTAGACTCTACTCATTTGAAAGTGGGGCCCTTTTGTGATGGAGAAGCCTCCTGGGAACGAGGGATTTGTGTTAAAAGGACGTTCAGATATCATTTAAAAAGCTGGCAATCTTTTGTCAAAACTTAAATAATTGACTACTGAAGTGAAAATTAATTTGAAATGTGGGGCCCTGTTGTGATGGAGAAGCCTCATAGGAACGAGGGATTTGTGTTAAAAGAACATGGGAATGAGGGGGCAATCATTTATAGGGATTTTCCTGAACGCTCATACATGAGGAATGGGTAATTTTTTTTAGCTTTTTCATTGAGGTGGATCCCGTAATGTGAAAGGTCCATGGGGGTTCTGTGTGAACCCCTACTTCTGTACAAAGTAAAAACCCATGAAGGATTTGTGTTCAAAGAACATTCAGAAATCATCATCATATTTTTCCTACTTCTTCATGCCTTGTTCACATTTTACATTAATTTTTTTTTCCAGAATTTAGTATTCTACACGTAGAGGAAGTATACCAATCCATTCTAAAGTTGGTGGATAAACTTATAAATTTCATCAAAACAAACACGAAACAAGTTTCAAAATGGATTTACGAAAATATAAACATAAACTGGAAAAACAGGGAAATTGAGTTAATTCGACAAATCAAGGGTAAAAGCATCCAAGACAAATGGGTGGTGTGATTACATTTAGGGAAGGAGCTACTGCACCCATTTTAGGGAAATGTGTCGTTAATATATCTAGACTACCGCTATCTCATATATGCTTTATGTGAAAGGGTTAAAGTCTAACTTGTTAAGCATTAGTCAAATTTGTGATGCTGATTTCGAGGTTAGCTTTGTCCAGAAAAGATGTACCGCGTATGATTCTACAAGTAACATTGTCCTCGAAGGTGTAAGAACTTCAGATAATTGTTATGGAGTTCTTCCCAATTCCAATTACGTGAGCAGTAGTACCATGATTGATGTAACTAAATTGTGGCATCAACGGCTTGGTCATGTAAACCATAAAAGTTTGTCTAAACTCGCTAAGAATGAACATGTTAATGGCTTACCAAAGCTAGAAAACATTGACACCATTATATGTGGCCCGTATCAACAAGGTAAATAGCTTAGACTACCTCATAAACAAACCTATAAGATCTTTACAAGAAAGCCACTTGAACTGCTCAATATGGACTTAATGGGACCATCTAGAACCGAACGTTATGGTGGTAAACGCTATATCTTGGTTGTGGTTGACGATTTTTCTTGATATACATGGATTGAGTTGTTGAGAGATAAAACTGAGGTGTTCGGTCTTATGATCTCATTACGCAAAAGACTAAGGAATTAGAAAGGCATTGCTGTATCAAGAATTCTTAATGATCATGGAAAAGAGTTTGAAAACTCTAATTTTGAGAACGTTTGCTTAGAAGAGATAATCTAGCATTAGTTCTCCTCGCCAACCACTCTACAAAAAAAATGGGATTGTTCAGAGAAAAAATTGTGTGCTTCAAGAAATGGCTAGAGCCATGTTACATGGTAAGGAACTAGCTATGCATTTCTGTGGTGAAGCCATCAACACTGCGTGTCACATAGTAAATAGGGTTTATCTTAGACCTAAAAACTGATATGACACCTTATGAGAACTGGAAAGGTAAACGGCCTACTATCAAGTACTTTCGTGTGTTTGGCAGCAAGTGCTACATTCTAAGAGATAAAGAGAATTTGGAAAAGTTTGATTCCAAAAGTGATGAGGAAATCGTCTTAGGATACTCTAGAAATAGTCAAGCCTATCGGGTTTACAATAATCGTACACAAGTTGTGATGGAATCCATCAATGTAGCGGTGGATGATGCATGTAGTGAGGGGAAGGTTCGAGGAGATTGGGTAGAGCTGTAACCCTTGAGTGTTGATCCCAACATAGTAACTGAACCTAGAGAAACTACGGGTCTTGATCCCTCACACATGACTAATGGATTAGATACACCTAATAAGGAGTCCATACACGATGATAAATCTAAACACCATAAAGAACCTTCGTCCAGGGTTAAGATGAATCATCCTAAAGTTAACATTATTGGGGATTTAGAAGAAGTGATGAGACTTCGTAAGAAGGTTTTGAACAATCTGACATATGCTAGCTATGTGTTCCAAATTGAACCTAAAAAGGTCGAAGAAGCCCTTAGGGATGAATATTGGGTTAACGCGATGCATGAAGAGCTAAATCAATTTATGAGAAACAAATTATAGGATTTAGTTCCTAGGCTTGATGATTGTAATGTTATAGGTACTACGTGTATATTTAAAAATAAAATCGATGATCAAGGTACTATAACTAGAAATAAGGATATGTTAGTTGCTCAAGGAGATACTCAGGTTGAATGTGTAAACTTTGATAAAACATTCACCGCGATAATTAGACTTGAATCCATCAGAATTCTCCTAGCTCTTGCTTGTACTTTAGGATTCAAATTATATCAAATAGATGTCAAGAGTATTTTTCTGAATGGAATTCTTCAAGAAGAAGCCTATGTTGAACATCTAAAGGGTTTATTGATAAAAAATATCCACATTATATCTTAGATTAAATAAAGCTTATATGGTCTTAAACAAGCTCTTAGAGCTTGGTATGATGGGCTTACTATATATCTCAAAACGTGGTTTCTCAAGAGGTGGTGCAAATAGAACCTTATTTATTAGACATATTGAGGAAACTATCACCATAGCTCAGATCTGTGTTGATGACATCATTTTTTGTTCTTCTATTGATTCTCTTGCTCATGATTTCGCTGAATGCGTGAAGCAAGAATTTCAGATGAGTATGATCCGAGAATTAAATTACTTTATTGGTCTTCAAGTCAAACAAACGAATGATAGATTATTCATATCTCAATCGAAATATGCAAAAAATCTTGTCAAACGCTTTGGCCTAGATAGCAAAAAATACACTAGTACGCCCATGAGCACCAATGTTAAGTGAGGTCATGATCCTACGGGTAAGAGTGTTCATCAAACACTGTATAGGAGTATGATAGGTAGTTTACTTTATCTCATTGCTAGTAGACCTGACATAGCTTTTAGTGTAAGAATGTGTACGCGCTTTCAGGCTGATCCCAAGGATTCTCACCTGAGCATCTTGCGACGTATCACTAGATATGTTAATGGAACTGTAGATTATGGGATCATGTACTCTCTGAACTCTAATCTTGATCTTACTGGTTATTCCGATGCCGATTGGGTTGGAATTGTCGATGATAGAAAAAGTACTTCTAGAGGTTGTTTTTATGTTGATGCAAACATTGTGGTTTGGATTAGTAAGAAACAAAATTCTATCTCATTGTCCACAGTAGAGACTGAGTATATAGCTGTAGAGAGTTTTTGCATTTAGCTGCTTTGAATGAAACATATATTGAGTGAGTATGGAATTGAGCAGGGTACAATAACTGTGTTTTGTGATAATACTAGTGTTATTAATATTTTCAAAAAATTTGTTCAACACTATCGAACGAAACATATTGATATACAACATCATTTTATTCAAGAACTTGTAGAAACTCATATTGTTACTCTTGAGCATATCTCTACAGAAAATCTATTAGCCGACTTATTTTCTAAGCCATTAGATGGTCTTTGATTTGAATCTCTTCGAACGGCTGTTGGTGTTTGTGTGCCTCATTTATTAAGGATATTTGATGCATGCTCGGATTTTACCATTGTGTGACATTGATATATGCATGCATTATATTTGTTTGTTTGTTTTCTACGAGAACACTTATGCAATTTATTGTTATGATTATTTACTTATATTTTTAATTTTTTGTATGTTTGACATTTGTTTTTGTGTTTAATGCATTCATACTTTCAATTAAAAATAAAAATAAAAATGAAAAAAAAAATATTTATGAGGATTTGTTTTCAGCTTAACGTACATTGAACTTGATGGTGTTGGTTATGATCAAGCATGAGTTTATTTGATGAGCTGTAACATCATTTTCATTACTGGTTTATGTTATTTATAGAGTACTTAGTACATGTCTCTTCATATACCAGCTGTACTGCACACACTATAATCTTATTAGTGAGACTCTACCGTGTGTGTGAGATTTGGAATGACTGTTACATGTTAGTATGGTAATTTTGAACATGAATTGGCCTTGTTTATTAGATCTAAGCTCAAGATTGTCCCTGATATAAATAATATATAAAAAGGGCTCAATGTCTTATGTTCTTCTTCGAAATCTATTTGACTCGAGCAATAAGCTTGAGAGTTTCTCATAACCTAGTGCATAGAGTCAACTAACATGGGTTAACCGATCTAAAACTTGTTACAGGGGTCATTTTGGTCACTTAATGGAGAAGAGTCTGCACTTAATATGAAAAAAAATGAGATTCCATATTTATGGTTGTGAATTAAGAAAAATATGCTAAAAGTCAGGGGGATAAAAGAAAATATTCATATAATGTGAGCTTTTATTTAAAGGTCCTAATGTGTTTTAAATAATTTGACTTTCATAACTAGAGGAATATACTTATTGACAATGATGTTTAGCATGTCTATTCTCACAAAATTAAGGTTCAGAGTTCTACTGCCAGAGGATTAGTGACACTATACACATTTGAGCCACTTGGAAGGTTTATTGTTCATTGCCTATACTTATGCCTGATGAAAACCTGCATTGTTGGGTTATTGTATGTTCTTTCTTTGTTCTTTATCATTTTGTGACAAAATAGGAGAGTAGAAACTTTTCTAAAGAACAGGCAGACACTTTGTTGCATATTGCATTAAATGTTTTGATTTAAAGTTTTAATACTTTGTTGCACTTTGATTTAACATGATAAAAATTTTGACTCAAAATGCATCAATTGATATACTTTCAGTGTTGTTGGATTAAGTTTTTGATGTATTAGTAGTATCAATGTTTCGTTTTGGTATGTTGAGTTGTATTGATATTACATCTTAATTTAGCTTATGATATGAAACTGTTTTTACACTTAAAAAATGCATTATGAATTATAAACTGTCTAGTCACTTTTACACTTGAACTGCTTGAACTATTTTTATTCTTAATACTATTTCACATACATTTCTCACTGGATATTTGAGTTGTCTACTTCAAAAAACAGGTGTTGAAAAATGGTATGCAGAATTCATTTAAGACAGTTATTGATTGTGTCAGTTGTTTTGAGTATGTATTTTTATTTCACACTCTTGACTTAGATTGTAATTTTGTCACAGGGGGGTTTGTTAGGTATTTAAAGTAATTGGCAATTTTGTAAACAAAAAGGACTATATTTGATATGTTGTAAAAAGACAGTAGTATTGTGCAATTAGTGTGAGTTGTGATATTTTAGGTCCAAAGTTCGAGAATGGAAAACAAGGAAAAATGGCATGGAATATCGCTAGACTGTCGCCAAGGATTAGCTCGAGTGTCAGAAATAGAAACTTCATCACTCAACAGTCGCTTTGCCTTTGCTCAAGCGACAGGTAATGTCACTCACCCTTCACCCGAGCACTAGTGTTATCTAAAAACTTTTTAATTCATTTTTTAAAGACTTTTTGTCCGGCTCATTCATTCTCTAACTTACATATAAATAGCCAAATGCCATAGAACGTGTTTTTCCAAGGTTGATCATTGAGCAAACTCTTGATTTTCATATTTTCTTCATCTTTTGAGATTTCAACATTTATTATTCATAGCGAATAGTTCTTGGCGGTGAGAAAAATATCAGTTTCACAATCCAAATACCAAACTGCTACTTCCTTCATATCTGTCAGAGGTTTTGAATATCAAGGAAAGGTGACTGGAGTTCCAGTAGTTGAAGAACGCAGTGTTTTTCGTACATTCACATGAGATAGAAGATTCCACAAAGTTATAAGTTGCTGTATGAGAGCGCAATCCATGATAGATTTGGAAATTGTAGCTGGGAATTGGTGCGAGAGCACGTAATTCAGGAGAGTTGTTGGAATTTCAGTCAGAGAGTCAGACGTACGTGTCATCGTCTAGTCTGGTAGACTGTAAGTTAAAAATCATTTATAGTGAATTGTTAACTGGCAAAGCGCCCTGAGTTTTCACCCAGTTGGGTTTCTTCGTGATTAGTTCTTGTGTTTATTTATTGCTTATATAACTGCAGTATTTCAACATAGAAATAACTAAATTGCATGATTAACTATCTAGAAAATAATTAATTAGTGATTTGTTGCTATTGAATTGTTAAATAACTTTAATTTCACATAATCACCTGTTCACCCCCACCTCTAAGTGTTGTTAAGGTTGAACTACATTATTTTCAATGTCATTGGGGATAAAAGTAGAAGAAAAATTAATGGTAGTCTGCCATTGGAAAACAGAGGGTTGTGGGTAAGGTTAGCTTCACTAAATACGGAAAATACAGAAATCTCTATCCGTCCTCTGGAAAAATAGGTTCTTTCTAATTCACTCTCTGAGTTTAGACTGTTTTGGTATATGCCGACCACATAACTAGGAAAATGTAGCAACACAAAAAATTTCCAACAGTAGCTATATATATAGATGCATGTATGTGTACGTCCATTAGCATAATAATGAAATGATATAAAAATGTAAGTGTAAATTAACTGAGGATATTAGTATAATATTTCCTTTTGAAGAAGGACATTCATACAGAGACAATGGCAATACTGTGAGTCAAATATATTACGAAATAATACTGAACCTATTGCAAAATGAAAGTGCAATTTTCAGATATAAATAATTAAGGTTCTTCGGTTCTTTGTGTCAAAAAGTGTTCCATTGGAATAGGGACTAAAAAAAAAAAAACTTGTTTTATTTTACTCATTAAAGAAAATGACCATAACATTACCACAATTCAGCAACAAACAAACTAATCTTGAACAGAATAATAAGAGAAATTGAGTATGCCATAGCAGAGCAAAGGTCCAATACTTGAAAGGTGTTCTACCTTGCATTACTAATTACGAAAGCAACCAATATAAACCCAAACGTTATTTAAAATGCAATTAATTTCATAATGCATCAAGCTATGCACATTTTGGGACGACTAAAGTAAATCTGTGAAATTGAATAAATAACTTATGTTCGATTTCCACCCATTATAATTATAATTTATAATTTTCTTATAAAATAAAAATAAACAATAAAAGAGAGAAAAAAATGAAAAATGTAAACAAATATAATCAATAAAAAAAAAAGAAGTTTTTTAATCATGATTCTAATATCCATAAATGGAAAAAGGAAAAAGATATATTAAGAAGAAATAAAAATACATATTATTTTCTTTGTGAAAATCTCAAAATCTTTGGATGAATATAGACAAATTTTGAGATTTTATTTTTATACTTTTTGCTTAAAAGTTAGTACCATATAAACTTATATAAAGGTTTTTAAAAGTCATTAACAATTTGAATACACCAAAATTTATAGAGACTTCTAAAATGGTGTAATTGAATACATCATAACTTTTAAGACTTTTTAAAAATTTATAAAAACCTCAATTAAATACATCGATGCTTTTCGAGTGTCTCTAAAAGTTTACATGAAATACCTCTAACTTTTTAAAATCTCAAAAAGTTTTTAAAAAATTCAATTGAATACACACCTCTTATTTAGGTCATGTTTGTTGGGGATTAAAAATACATTTTTAGTAAATTTTAACGAAAGTTGATAAAATGTGTAGTTAGAAATTGTGAATTCCATGAAATATGATTAAAATCAATTGTTGGATTTGACTTAAATTAAAATATCAATTTTAATGCCAACCAAACATGAGTTTAATTAATGAACTTTCAGATTAAAATAAAAGTCTCCTATTTTCATCCATCATTCTTATTTATTTATTTTTAAAAAATTATATTATATTTTAAATTTTATGTAAATTTATTCAAATAAATAAGAATAAAATCTATCACTTTAAATACATCTACTAATATTTATCCTCGTTAAATGCTTTTGGACTTTTTTTTTTTCTTTTAAACTTTACGTTTAATTAAATCCAAATATTTATAAGATATCTTCATCAACTAAAATCGAAACAAATAATAAAAGATACGCTATTAGAGCAAATATACGGTAAGCTTATACAAAGGAAATTAGATTATATATATATCGTCGGGTTTGTGGGAATTGGGTTCCTAATTATTAACGTAAAATTAAATTATATTTTCTATTTTCTTTTGAATTTTTAAACTCAATGCATTTTCTTGAAAATATTTCATCAGAATACTTTAGTCCTCTTTTAATTTTTCCCTCGACAATATTAATTACTTCAACTACTTTCAAAAACAAAGGAATTAAATTTGGAATAAGAAGGGATGAAATGAAAGTAAAAGATAACAATTAAAGGAAAAATCATACATCACGGAAGAATAAAAACACAAGAAAAAAGTAGAATATATCATCGTGTTTGTGGGATTTGGGTTCCTACTTATTAATGTAAAACTAAATTCTGGATTTTTTTTTTTTTCTTTTCAATTTTTAAACTCAATGCATTTTCTTGACAAATATACGATGGGGATTTCAAATTTGAATTTGAAGGAGAGACAGCCACATATGACTTATCGTACCAAATTAGATAAAGAAGAAAATTATCGTTTTAGATATTCTGAACCTTTCACGAAATTTCATTTCTTACATGTATTAAAAATATTAATATACCTCGTCTATCAAGCGAGTCGAGTCAGGACTTCCAAAATATCACACTCTAACTGGTTGTTAACATTTATAATATGTACCAACTTCCATTAGATCTTCTCTTGTTCAAAAACCAAAGAACTTAAAATGAAAACGAGTAGAAAAACATATAACTCAAACCCCAAAAAGGAAAAGGGAGAAAAACAGTTAAAATATGCAAGGCTCATTTGTAACTTTTGCTTGGAAAGTTGTTTTTTTTTCTTTTTTTGTGATTTGTCTCTCTCTTTTTTTTTTTTTTTTATTCCTTCTCTTTTCCAAAGAAAATGTTAAGAAGGCAAGAAGATAAGAATAAGAAGGGATGCAATGTAAGTAAAAGACATAACAATTGAAGGAAAGATTTTACATCGTGGAAGA
>CAIGRH010282203.1:0-11931 GCA_903798295.1 Fraxinus nigra
TTTATGTAGGCTGTTTGAAACAAATGAATAATTGGCATCGATCACCGATATTTTAATATTAATATTTACTTTTTGGTATTTGTATATATTGAATTAATCTTATTGGACAGCTTGTTATTTATATGTTTTAAAATTGAGCTACGTTAATTTGTAAAAGTTACAATTGAACATGTCATTGGTTGTATTTATGTAGTGTTGCTGTCAATGTTAAAAAATTTAATTATGGTATCGAACTGAATAGAACCGAACCGAATGAAACCGAACCCAAACAATTCCATGATTATATTTGGACCCAATGATTCCATTTATTAAATACCCGAAAGTTTTGGGTCGGTTCAGATCTGAAGAGAACCGAATCGAACCGATCATTGTCTAGCCCCAGTGGAAAAATCCGATAGGTTCACCAAACGACGGTGCACAGTTCTCCGACCATTGAATTACATTTTTAAATTCAGATATTAAGTAGTAGCACATGATATAGTTTAGTGACAATTGTGATACATATTTAAGTTCAATTATTAAGTAGTAAGAAACTAAAGAAAATGGAGGTAAAGAAAAAGAAACTCAAATCGACCTCGGTTACCTTAAGCATTAATTCTAACATTATGGTACTTTTATTTATTTTTTGTTGATCAATTTATTTAAATGTTCTCACTGTCTCTCTTTTAGGCTTTTATGTGAAATTTAAGGTACGATAAACTGATACAAATTGATTCGGAAAATCGATCATATTTTTCACTATAGGCAAAGAGAATCAAGAGAAGCACAACAACAAAAAGATCAAAAATAGCAACAAGAAATGGCCAATGAACTGAACAATCCAGTAATTCAAGTGAATGAAGCAATAGTTGTCGATGAAGGGAATATGATAATCAGGGATTTAATGACTCCGTAAATTATTTGAAGTCAATCTATCATCGTTTATCCTCCATTTGAAGGCTAACGTTTTTCATTTATTTCATAATGGAAATTAGCAAAAGTTCTATTTTTCTTTGATTCATAGGTCTCTCATTTTTTGTTTCCTTTTTTTTCCCTTCATTTTCTTTGGGTTCTTCTTTCATAGATGTCAATTTGAGGGACTTAATAATTAAATTTAAAATGTATTTCAATGACCACAGACCTATGTCAAGTTCTACTACTTAATAACCGAACTTAAAAATATATCTCAATAATAATTGAACTATGCCAAGTGTTACTCATCAATCACTCAAGTCGATATCGTATGTTGAATCTAACGGATTATTCCACTTGAGTGATAGATAGGTAACACAGTGCATAGTTCAATGACTATTTAGATACATTTTTAAGTTCAGTTATAAAGCAGTAACACTTGGTAAAGTTTGATGATCATTGAAATACATTTTAAGTTCGATTATTAAATAGTAACACTTGACAAAATTCAATGACCATTCAAATAATTAACCCTATAATTATTATAGAGCAAATTAGCATTGTCTTGAATTCTTATATAATCAATTATGTTTAGTGGGCAGTTCTGCGAATAACCTATAAATACACATAGGGTTAAGCACATTTTATTAACATTGAGTAGTACTGTTAAAATTCATATGGGATGAAGTGATTTCATTGTTAGTCAGATAAAGCAATCTCTTGACATGCTTGTCGACTTTGATAATTTGGGTTCACGACCTACCTCATTTCCCATGGATCATAATTTGAAGCTTACTCTTGATGATGGAACTCTACTTTTTGATCCCAGTTCTTACTGACGTTTAGTGGGTCGTCTTCTGTATCTCACTATTACTCCCTTAGACATCTCATTCTTTGTGCATATGATGAGTCAATTCATGCAAAATCCTCGTGATTCAAATCATAGAGCGGCACTTCATATTCTTCGTTATCTGAAAGGATCTCTAGGACATGGACTATTTTATTCAGCCCAGTGTGATCTCAAGCTCTCTGCATACTCCGACTCTAATTGGGCCAATTGTCCTACCACTCGTCATTCCAAGACTAGTTTTTTTTTTTTGCCACTCTTGGCACTAGTCCTATTTCTTGGCGTACAAAGAAACAGACGGTTGTTTCACGATTTTCTGCCGAAGCTGAATACCATGCAATGGTGATGGCAACTTGTGAACTTGTTTAGATCAAATCTCTTTTGTGTGACCTCGTTATTGTCTATCCGTAATGTATATTGCTCTATTATGACAATGAAGTTGCTCTCCACATCACCTGCAATCCTGGTTTTCATGAGCGCACCAAACATAGTGAAATAGATTGCCATTTTGTCTGTAGGAAATATCTCTCTGGGCTCCTTCCTACACATGTCTTTACCAAGCTGCAACTGGTTGATATCTTCACTAAGGCTCTTGGGAAGGATCTTTTTATCATTTCACTCGCAAGTTGGGCATTACAGACCTTCATGCTTCAACTTGATGGGGAGTATTAAATGTGATTATAGATTTTATTATCATCATAGAAGATGTTTTCCTTAATATAATATCTTATCATAGATTAGTTTTATTTCCTTACATAACAAATTATGCATGTATTTTATACACCTATGTATTGTATAGAAAATATTTCATGGTGCCTAAATCCTTGGTCCTGAACATGTCATCAAGTGATATTTTGAGAGTAGTGATGGCAAAGAGGTCATTTCCTACAACCAAGATGTCACAACATAAACTAGGACTACAGTGAAAGAAGAACCAATAGTTCGAGTAAAAAGTGAGTGATCAGCTGTAGACTAAGTAAAACCATCTGACAACAATACAGAAGACAGTTTGGAGTACCAATTGCGTAAAGCCTGCTTAAGACCATAAAGAGATTTAAATAGACAACAAACACGAGTCTCCCCCTTTTGACCATATCCGTTAGGAAGTATCGTATAGACTTCCTCCGCTAAATCTCTGTGAAGAAATACATTGTTGACATCAAGCTGATGGAGATGTCAATTATGTTGTTGTAATTGCCAAAACACGGCGAACAGTAACAAGTTTGGCTACAGGAACAAATGTATCATGATAATCAAGGGCCTCAACCTAAGTATAACCCTTGGCCACCAGATGAGTTTTGTACCTCTCAATAGAACCATCCGCATGGAGTTTAGTTTTGAAGACCTGCTTACAACCAATGGATTTTTTGCTTGGAGGAAGGGGTGTAAGAAGCCGCCAAGTATTATTAGACTGAAATACCCGAATCTCAGCCTGCATAGCATCACGCCAATGGGGATGTTTAACAACTTGAGAGTATCGAGTAGGGTCAAAGACTTGTGATAAAGCAAATCAAAAAGAAAAATAATTCGCAGAAAAATTATGGTATGAGACAAAATGTGAAATGGGGTGAGTCGTACTTGAAGATGTGACTGGAGTGGTGCAAGCCGTAACGAATGATGTTGATGGTAAGTAGCACAAACATAATCGGCAAGCTGAGCATGTCGTTATATAGTGCGACGAGGACGAGTGGGAGGGGGCACAAGAAGGGGTTCTAGAGGAGGAGAGGAAATTGGTTGAGGAATAAGAAGTTCAGGAACAAGAAGGGGTAAGACAAGGGGCGAGGTGGAAGGTTGAGGTAAAAGTTTGAAGGGGAAAATATGTTCGAGAAAGGTAATGTCTCAAGAGATGATAATCCATTTGTGTTCTATGTCATAAACTCGATATGCACTATGAGTGAAAGGGCATCCTAAAAAACACAGGGATGAGCACGAGGTTGAAACTTATCACTATGAACAGAAGTAGTGTGAGGATAGCAAAGGCAGTCGAATACACGCAAGTGATCATATCAAGGTGTTATTCTGTAAAAGCGTTCAAAATGAGAAATATTGTGTAGAGAAGGTGACGGGGTGCGATTTATGAGATAAGTAGCAGTGATCACACATTTTCCTCAAGAAGTAAAGGGAAGGTTAGTCTGAAAATGAAGGCATCGAGTCACATTTAAAATATGGTGACATTTTCGCTCAGCAACACCATTCTATTGAGGTGTCTCCACGCAAGTGCGTTCGTGATGAGTGTCTTGTAAAGAAAAAATCTTGGGTGGTGTGAGCAAGAAACTCTTGACCATTATTAGTGCATATGTGACGTATTTTGAAGTTAAATTGAATGTGAATCATGGCAAAAAAATATACACAGACAAGATAAGTTTTCGGATTTAAAACGCATTAAATACAACCATGTGACTCGAGTGTATTCATCAACTATTGTTAAAAAATAATGTGCACCCGAGAGAGAAGCGGTATGATAATCGTCCCAAACATCACAAAAAATACATTCAAAAGGCATCAAGCTTTTATTTGCAACTAATTGGAAAGGTAATCAAGTAAGTTTTCCACGGTTACATTCATCACTATGTTCAATAATTTGAGGACGGGAAATAAAATGTGGAACATTATACAAGGAGGGGTGACTCAAAAGTTGATGCCATGTATCAAATGAAATGCAATTGGATGATTGGAGCGTGGTTGCTGGAGCCGACGTCAAATAATACAATCTGTTACGCTAATCACCCATCCCAATCAACATCTTCGTAGTTAGGTCCTGAAATGTGCAAAAATGGGAGAAAATGAAACAACACAATTGAGCGATTATGTTAGTTGATTGACCAATAACAAATTAAATTTAAAATCGGGAATTGACAAGACATTAAAAAGGGATAGACGAGGGAATAAATTAATCACTTTTATTCGATACGGGAGTCTATGAACCAATGAAAAGACAAACAAAAAGTGGGCTAACAGTATTGTCGGAATTATTTAGGGGTAAATTAGTAATGTGGTGTGTGGCACCACTATCAATTACCCACGGTTCACTACCAAGAGAAGGAATAGGGGGCGGAACCTGTAAATGAGAGGGCTGGGGTTTTGAGAAGTTCCATTAGTTGAGCATATTGATCGGTGGAGAGGTCTGGAATTCCCTTCACGGTTGGTGATGTACTGGCATCAGACACTTGATGAACAATCGGCAAGGAAGAAATGTGCTGCGTTTGTTCTTGGACGACCACTACTTCCGGTACCCAATAATTTCAAAACATTTGTTCCGTTGGTGACCCGATTTACCACATGCTTCACAGAGAGGTGTCCCAACAAGCCATACACGACGAGGACGAGATGCAGTCGTTGGTAGTGTGGAGGAGCGGGTGATTATGGTTGAATCATTCGGTTGAGATAGGGTTAATCAGACCAATCGTTAGGTTTATTCTAGACGGAGAATGTCATAACAGGGACCAATTGAAGGGAGTGGGTATGTAGCCAAAATTTGGGATCGAGGTTGTTGGAGCTCTCGTTAAGGCTCATGATGAATTGATAAACTCGATCAATCTCTTGAAGTTCATCGATGGATTTAGAGACACTCGCATGTACATGGATTGGCGGGTTGTAAGGGGGCTAGTTCATTCCATAACTCCTTCAATTTCCCATAATATGCTGTGATTGATTGTTGTTCTCGGTGGAAATTGGCTAAATCCCATTTCAATTGAATTTTTTTTGGTTCGGTTGCTTTGTTGAAAACGAGTTCCTAGCTCTACCCACAAGTCGTTCGGTATAGCACAATAAATGAGGCTGCTTGTAAGTGATCGATCAATTGAGTGTAGAAGCCATGACATTATCATGTCACAGCATCGGTCCCAAAGTAGTGATGCAACGGTGTCATCGATAGGACGTTTGATGGTGCCGAGAACAAAGCCTAACTTGTTATTGGCATTCAATGCACGAATAATTGTTTGATGTCACGCCAGATAGTTGTCGCCATTAAAAGGTATATCAACAAGAAATTTGTCTGGTTGATCGGATGAGTGGAGGAGTATGGAAATGATGCATATGTTGTTTGTTGGCAACCAAGGCACGGACAAAAGTAGATTCGGTCATGGCAGAACAGAGGTATGGAATTGAGACCTAATGCTCTAATACCATGTTAAAATTTATATGGAATGAAATGATTTCATTGTTGAGTATACAGAACATTGGTGTATATAATACATGCAGAATTTGTTATGCAAGGAAATAAAACTAATTTAGGACACAATATTATATTAAGGAAAAAATCTTCTATGATGATAATAGAATCTCAATAATCACGGTTAATAAGCACTAACTACTAACTTTGTTGCACAACTTTCATAACCAGCATGGAAAAATGCACCCTAGAAAATAATATCTTAGGAATATCCTTTTATTTTATGCCACTTTTATAAATTTTCAATTTTAGCTCATGTTTGGCCCCTATTAAAATTATAATTCATTTTTCTCTTTCTTCTTATCAATCGCACATTTTTTAATAAAATAATATTACACATAATTTCAAAATTCATTTTTTTAAACTACACATTTTTCAAAAAAACACTATTTCTTCCATTAAAATTACAAATAATAAGGGTCAAACAGGGACTTAATATCATGTTATTATTGCTTTATCATAAATGTTTACCCCAGCCTCGACATGTCTATTCAATTTATCATGATAAGGCCATCCTTCTCTGTTATACATTGCATAATCACTCTAACTCGGATGTCATGTTCGTCTTCGAAAATATGTAGTTTCATGTTTGACATTTACACTCCTCACACACACTATAATACGAGTCCAACTAACTACGTGCCATGTCCTTTCTATATATATATATATTTTAAAAAAATTTAGAGAAGTTGAGGAATATTTCAAGAAAATTTTCGACGAGTTATAATTTTAAAGAATTTAAATCAATGTTTGCCATGTATTTAAAAAATAAAAAATCACATACCATTATATCAGTGGCCGTTTCTGTGCAACATTTGACTTCCCTATAATTCAAGATTTTTGACCCCTACTCTTTTGAAGAATGTGTATATGCATGGCTTGCCACTGCTACGTAACGAAAGATTGGTACCGGTACTCATTAGATCATTTATGATATATATATATATATATATCAAGCACTGATGATATGTCATATAATTCATTGGTGGATAAATTTATAATGAACCTCTTGAAATTAAGTTTAAAATTCACCAATGAATATATATGACATGTCACTAATGTTTTAATATAAGAAGAGCACTGATACTCATTAAATTATTTTTAATTTGTATATGTAAAGCGAAAGATAAAACACAATAGTAATAAACAAGGTTATATTGGACTTATAAAGAAGGCCTTTAAACAAAAAATTTATAGGTAACCATATTTTAATCTAGTCATTAAAATAGATCTATTTTTGAAAAGAATTATGTTATTTGTACATTGATTGTCGACTTCTTTGTTGACATTTAATGATGGGTAAAAATTTATTTCATTGATTGTCTTATGTATCCTTAAAATCAATGATAAAAATGTTGACCACCTCACACATGTCAACCAAATTGTCGACACAACTAACTGTTTTGAAAAAAAGTACGAGGGCCGTAAATAAAATTTGTTATGAGGGCCATTTAGGCAAATACATGATAAATTACACACATACCAAGACTGCTTGTGTATGACCAAGTGGACCAGTAAAAATTTGTACAGTAGCGGTCTTTTAAAAGTTTTTATTGCGGGCCCACCTGGTATAACTGCAGCCAATTTGCAAACTACATATATATCATACATCAGCACCACCCTTGCATCAAATCATAATAGTCACACAGCAAATGGAACCGCTAAATGCAAGCACTTCTCATTGCGCGGTGGAGATAGCCACCATGGAGACGGAGGTGCTAAGGGTAGCGCCACCACCTCGCCGGAGCACCCTTCATAAAATCAAGACAAGATTCAAAGAAACCTTGTTTCCCGATGACCCTCTCCGGCAATTTAAAGGACAGTCATCCAAAACAAAATTTATACTTGGAGCTCAGTATATTTTCCCTATACTACAGTGGGGTCCTAAATATAATCTTAAATTACTCAAATCTGATATTGTTTCTGGCCTCACTATTGCCAGTCTGGCCATTCCTCAGGCATGTCATCAAAAACTCCATTTTCTTGCTTTTTTAATTAATTCATCTCTATAATTCTTTTTTTCTGTTTTCCAATAACTTTTATTTTTGAGTTTCATTTTTTCAGGGTATTAGTTATGCAAAGCTAGCTAATTTGCCTCCAATTGTTGGTCTTTGTAAGAAATTATTCTCTTAAAATTTTATCTAGTGCATGGTTGTATTTCGACCATATCCGTAAAAAGGAGAGCCTTTGACATCCAGGGGTCCCGAACCGACCATGGAACCCTGTATCTAAATTTTGATTTTTCTTTTTCAGATTCAAGTTTTGTGCCACCCCTCGTATATGCTGTTCTTGGAAGCTCAAGGGATCTTGCCGTAGGTCCAGTTTCCATTGCTTCTTTGATTATGGGATCAATGCTAAGACAAGAAGTTTCACCAGGGAAAGACCCTATCTTGTTTCTTCAACTGGCATTTTCTTCAACATTTTTTGCTGGTCTTTTCCAAGCTTCTCTGGGATTTTTAAGGTTGTTTATTAGTTAAAGATCATTAACGGCATTGATTCCTACTTGCCTTAACAACTGGGGAAGGGAAAAAGCTTATCTATAATTTGTTTTTTTTTTAGGCTTGGATTTATTATTGATTTCCTTTCAAAAGCAACACTTGTTGGATTCATGGCTGGTGCTGCTATTATTGTTTCTCTTCAGCAACTTAAGAGTCTTCTTGGCATAAAAAATTTCACCAAACAAATGGGTTTGGTTCCTGTTCTCAGTTCAGTTTTCCATCGTACAAATGAGGTTAGTTTATCTTTCAATAAATTTGAGGTCCACTACTCCACTGCATAAATTCATATGCCAGCATGCTATGAATAGATTTTGCAAATTACCTTTCTAATATAGAAAAATACTTTTTACTGTATAATTACATAACGAATAAATTATTATCCACTTTTAATTAACTTTACTGCCAAAAAATAGTGATTATTTTATAAGAGTTCTTTGTAGACAATTCGTGAACATATATTATTCTCTCATGTCTATTATTGTAAAATTAAACTTGTTGCCTTTTCCCCACAAGACAAAAAGGGAGTATGTAAAGACAATTATCCACATGCTAACACATAATTATTAATTTTAATATATTCCTTTCATATTTCATCTCAATTTTATAAGGATAAGAAATCAATAATTCAGAATTATTTAAACTTTTTTTTTATGTGATTTTTGTGCAGTGGTCATGGCAAACTATACTAATGGGGTTTTGCTTCCTCGTGTTCCTTCTCTTGACCAGGCACATCGTACGTATTTCTCGTTTATTTATTTTCTGTATTGCAAATTCTAATTTCGATCTTAAATTTATTGAATCTGATATTTTATAGCAAATCCTAGGACATCAAGTCGTGTGAGCTTACTAACTTCTTTCAATGTGTATATATGATCTTGGTTAAAAGCAACTTTCGTTCAACTTTCAAATATACCATAATTTTTAATATGAAATTTCGTAATTTTAAATTGTCACAGTAACTTTTCTGGATAGTGAAGAATTAAGAACATTTGCTTAAATTTTTCATGTGAACCGGTTGATACAAAGAATATTTCATTGGACCATCTCTTTCTTGTCCCCGATAAAGTCTAGTTTTGTGTATTTAGTTGTCCCATACTCTTAAACAAATGCTCTCTCTGAACTTGAAATATTGGTTGTATATAGGTTGATTTTTTCTGTAATTTAATTGTTTTTAGAGTAAAAAATAGCAAGAAATTAAACGTTGTTTAAAGCCGTTTGACACGACTTTTGCTTTTACTTCTTACAAAAGAGTGTTTCCAGAAAGCTAGCTTAATTAGGCTAACTTCTTATAAAAGTTCTTCTAATTAGAGAAAACACTTCCAAAAATTGTCTATACATACTCAAAAGCAACTTTTTAATCTCAAAAATAGCTTTTAAATTTTTCAAAAGTCGTGACAAAAGGACCGTATCTTAAGAGTTGTTTTTACCAAACTCAATCAAAATCAACTTCAATCTAATCAAAATCGACTTGAATATTGTCTCTGGTATAAATTCCACTTAGAAATTAGTACACACGTACGATTTAATGTCAAAATTAACCTTAAGAATTCTTATGGCTGTGTACTGTAATGTGACAGAGCATGAAAAAGCCAAAGCTGTTTTGGGTGTCAGCTGGAGCCCCTCTACTTTCAGTCGTTCTCTCCACTCTTCTAGTTTTTGCATTCAAAGCTCAGAATCATGGCATCAGTGTAGTAAGTTTCTCAGTTTCACTTCACTCACTTTTAAGGTCGATCGAGAGAGACTTTTGTTAAAAATCGAAATTTCTTGCAGCGTGTTTGTATTCAATATTGCCCTTCAGTTATTCTCTTATTTGTTCTTTTATTAAATCAGATTGGAAAACTACAAGAAGGATTAAATCCGCCTTCATGGAACATGTTACATTTTCATGGAAGCCACTTGGGACTAATAATGAAAACTGGCCTCATCACTGGCATTATTTCACTCACTGTAAGTATTTCTTGTTAAAGATATTCACTGGTCGAAATCATTAGGCATCGACTGGATGTATGCCGATAAATTTTGTTGAAACAGGAAGGAATTGCGGTGGGGAGGACTTTTGCTGCTCTGAGAAACTACCAAGTAGATGGAAACAAGGAAATGATTGCAATTGGACTCATGAATATAGTCGGATCATCCACTTCTTGCTATGTTACAACTGGTATATCCATCTTGTCTTCCTTTTTGTTCCACACATCGAAATTATGAGCGACTTGGCGCTTATAATTAGATTTTTGAACAACTGCAGGCGCTTTCTCAAGATCAGCTGTGAACCACAATGCAGGGTGCAAAACTGCAGTCTCTAACATAATAATGTCAGTAACAGTAATGGTGACACTACTCTTCCTCATGCCACTCTTCCAGTACACCCCAAATGTGGTGTTAGGAGCTATCATTATCACTGCTGTTATTGGCCTAATTGATATTCCAGCAGCCTATCAGATTTGGAAAATCGACAAATTTGACTTCTTAGTGTTGCTATGTGCATTCTTGGGGGTCATTTTAATCTCCGTCCAAGAAGGCCTTGCGATCGCTGTAAGATTCAATTCTCCCGTCCCCCCTACACCCCAAGAAAATAACATTTACCTCCATATACCACTTTGAAAACATGGAAGCTAACATCTGATGGTAAAACATAACTATCAGGTAGGTATATCCATTTTTAAAGTGCTCCTACAAATAACAAGGCCGAAAGCTGTAATGTTGGGAAACATACCCGGAACGAATATTTTTCGTGATCTTGACCATTACCAAGAAGCTCTTAGAGTTCCGGGCTTTCTCATTTTAAGCATTGAAGCTCCAATTAACTTCGCTAATACAACTTATCTCAAGGAAAGGTATTTGGTTTCTGATTATATTAACAATATTCTGCCAATTTTCCTTTATGGGTGTTTGCTTTCCAATTTTCCTGTAAATATGACCTCAATTCTGTATTTTTCTCAGGATTTCAAGATGGATAGAAGAGAATGAAGTAGAGGATGAAAATGGTAAAAAACAGTCCATGATCAAGTTCGTCATACTCGATTTGTCAGGTAGGTTTATTGAAAATCTAATGCATGGTTATGAATGTTATATATTTATACAATAAATATAATATGTGAAAGAAGTAATTAATTTAGATGAAATGCTCAATTGGTGAAAAGTGTGGAATTTGTGTAGGAGGTTGGGGGTTCGAGTCACACCTCACGCATTATATTAAAAGGTCTTTAATTGGAGCTTAGTGGCTTTTTTTATTCTAATAATAATAATTATTATTATTATTATTTTTAATCATTTTCGAAATTATTTAATAGATCAACCAGTTAGTAAAATATGACCGTTTTAATTGTCCGGTATTAATAACTCGTTACCACTAGCCATAAAAATTGCAAATAATACTAGATCTTGGTGCAGACAGTTACATCATTTTTTTGTCTATATAAATACACATCTGGGCATTAGAAAATTTTTTAAAAAAATACGAAATTGTATATTCCTATTCAGTAAAATAATATACTTAATTTTATATATTTTCTGGAATACACTTG